>CALSCO010000243.1:0-15173 GCA_943704415.1 Parvularia atlantis | reverse complement strand
GGGGGGCTCGTGCGGACGGGGGCGGCGGGGGCCACCCACGAGACTGACGCGCGGGACTGACGCGCGCCTCAGACACGCCTGAGACGCCGTGCCGCGGGCGCGTTTCGAGTGCGGTTCATATGAGCGGCGCGCGGGCGGCCTGCGAGGCATTCGGCGTCGTCGGCGGGCC
Organism: Parvularia atlantis; assembly: GCA_943704415.1. Classification (NCBI taxonomy): domain Eukaryota; order Rotosphaerida; genus Parvularia; species Parvularia atlantis. The sequence continues at coordinate 15,004 of CALSCO010000243.1, read as the reverse complement.
GTGCAGCGGGCACGGGACGTGCACGGACGCGGGCGTGTGCGCGTGTGCGCCGGGCTGGACGGGACTCGACAACTTTGGGACGTGGCCGCAAGACTGCCACGTTGACGAGCTCGTGCGCATGCCGCGTTCCGCCCATGTGGTCCGCCCGTCTCACGGCGCACGCGCGCACCAGGCACGGCGCGTGCTCACGTTCGTGCAGCTGGGCAACGTGTGCCTGCTCGCAATCTTTATCGCCGTCAAGCTGCTCCTGCTCTGGCGCGCGCACTCGACGGCCAACGCGGCCGTGCGCATGCACGTCATCGGCCTCGTGCGCGCGCCCTCGCCGCTCTCGATTGCGCGGTCATCGCCTCACAGCCGCGTCTGCAGATCGTCGTGCTCGTTGCCGTCGCCAACTACTCGTGCGAGGCCGCGGGACTGTACGTGGCTGTGAACGCGCCCAACCCGACCAGTTGCGCGAAGCTCCTCTTCGTCTCATCGCGCACGACTGACGCGGCGCCCCTCGGCGACCAGTGGTTCTCCTTGGCCTTGCCGTGGGCGGCTTCTACCTCGCCACGCTTGAGTTTGCGCTGCTCTTCTTCGACATTCTGCGTGACATCGGCGTCGTCCACGTCTCGTCCACGGCCCGCCGCAACATCACCAACATCGTCCGCGTGCTCCAGGTCTTCGACGTGCTCTCGCACACGTCCCAGACGATCGTGCTCGGCGCGCTGCGCGGCGGCAACGCCAACATCTTCGAGGTCAGCGCGATCATCATCGCCATTGCGGGGCTGTTTGGTGCGCCCGCGAAGCAGGCCGTGGTGCGCGGCACGCTCACGACACGCGGCGCAGGCTTCAATGCAACCACGACCGGCGCCGTCATGGTCTACGAGATGCTCTCGATCCGGCGCTTCCTCATGCGCTACCACAAGGACCACGGCGTGCGCGATGCGTGCGCGTCCGCTCGCAGGGCTCACGCGGCACGCACCGCAGGTTTCAAGGACCAAGGACGACCGCGCGTCCATCCTGAGCAAGGTCAAGCTGCTGCTCATGCTCTCGGCGGCTGTCACGATCGTCTCCCCGAGTGCGGCGATCGCCGTCATCGCGTGGTACCCCGCGCGGCGCTACGGCTACATCCTCGAGTTTCTGCTCGTCTCGGTGCGCGCCTGCATGCGGCCCGTGCGCTGCGCTCTGCCGACACGCGTGGACACGCAGGGGCTCACGACCGTCGCGTGGCTCGTGTTCGCCTACGTGCTCGACCTGCGCACGTCGCCGCCGCCGACGTCGAACGACACCACGGTCATGTCGGACGCGACCGACGCCGGCAAGCGCAAGCGGCGCCCGGGCAGTGGCGGCGACGAGGTCCTCGCACCCGCACCGTGCGTGCTGCACCACTTGCACGCGCGTCTTTGTGGTCGCTGACATACTCCTGCCAGTGCGGCAGCGGACCGGAGCCGGCCGACTTCTGCGGTCAGCCAACGGCCAGACCTGATGATCATGGTGCGCACGCGAGCAGCGCCGTCCGCACCGGCGACTGACGCGCACGTCGCTGCAGACCGCGCTCGGCGGCTCGTCAGGAGCACTGCCGAGCCCGCGGGAAGGGCGATCGTCGCCGCGCGGACCGGTCTCGCCGCACGCGACCGATTCGCCCGCCGACCAAGCCGGGTCGCTGCCCAAGGACGACGTGCGTTGTGCGCGCGCTCACGCCGCGCGTGTATGACCGCTGCTCGGCCACGCAGGTCGCGCCCGTCGGGTCACCGCTGAGCGGTGGTGCGGGCAAGCTGCGGCAACAGCGGCGGCTGTCGCAGTCGGTGCGCGTTCGCCTTGTGCTGCAGGCACTGCCGTCTGAAGCGAAAGCGGCGCGCCGACAGCAAGTGCCGCTGGACGCGATCGGGCTCGCCACGGACCGCCCGCGCTCGGCCGTGGACGTGCGTGAGGAGGAGATCGACCTGCTGCCGCCGGTGCGCACGCTGCACGGGTCGTGGAGCAAGCGGCTGACCGTGCGCACGCACGGAAGGCGGCGCGCTTCTTCGCGAACGAGGAGATCGGCCCGCGCCCGAGCATGCCGCCACTCGTGAACGACTTCTGAGCGGCCCCTTTCTCTCTCCACCCGCATGACCACCCAAATGCAATGTCATACGCTGCATGAGCCTGACGCGGACGCGACAGCGGTGCGACGCCGTGTTTCACGCGCGCGCGGATGAGCCGTCAGCCGGTCGTCATCGTCGCGGGCGCGTCGCGCGGCATCGGCCTCTCAATCGCGCGGCACCTCGCGCAGCGTTGCGTCGCCCGCTCGCCCGCTTGTGCGCTCTGTTCTTGATGCGCGCGCGCCTCGGGACGCAGAGGGCGCGCACGTCGTGGCCGTGGGCCGATCGCCCGCGCCGGATGGGCTGATCGACTACGTCCAGGGCGATCTGTGCGACGCGGCCGTGCGCGCGCGCACTGTAGCGCTGGCGGCGGCGGCCGGCGCGGGCGCGGTTGACGGCGTCGTGTACAACGCGGCGGTGCTGGCGCCGATCGCGCGCGTGGGCGACGTCGACGTGGCGGCGCTGCGGACGGCGCTCGACGTCAACCTGATTGCGGCCGTCGCGCTGATCCAGGCCGCGCTGCCGCATCTGCGCGCCGCAGCGCACGCGCGCGTCGTGTGTGTGAGCTCGGGCGTCGCCGTGCGCGCGTCCGAGGGCTTCGCGGCCTACTGCTGGTGCGTCTTCTTCTTCGTCCTTTCTGCTGCTGATCTGCGCGCGATCAGCTCCAAGGCCGCGCTCAACATGTTCACGGCCGTGCTCGCGCGCGAGGAGCCGCGGCTGACGGCCGTCGCCGTGCGGCCGGGCGTCGTCGACACCGAGATGCAGGTGGGCGGCCGCGCCCTCTGTCGCCTCTGCTGCTGCTGCTGCTGCTGCTGCTGCTGCTGCTGCTGATCGCGCGGGCACGCAAGACGCTCATCCGCGAGACCGGCCGCGAGGCGATGGGCGGCGACTTCCAGCGCTTCATCGACCTGCACGCGCAAGGGCAGCTGATGGCGCCCGACGTGCCCGCGCAGGTGCGCCACCGTGCTCGCGGTGGTGGTGCCGTGTTGACGTGAGCGGGTCGCGAAGGTGATCGCGCGCATGGCCCTCGAGGTGCCGCGCGAGCTGTCGGGTCGCTTCGTGTCGTGGGACGAGGTCACGTTCTGAGCACGTTCGTCTGCCCTCTGCTGCCTCACACGCCCACCAGCGTCAGCGTGACCTCCTCGTAGCCAACCATGTAGTCGATGACCACGTTGGCGACGCTGACCGTGAGCAGGTACCACCTGCACCCGCACGTCAGTCCTGCGCGCAGCTCGTGCCTGAGCGACGCACCGGAACCAATTGAACTGCAGCAGCGCGGCTACGAGGAGCATCACGGCTAACCAGGAGAGCACGTTGACCTTGTAGAACGTGTCCATGGGCTGCGCGTGCGGTCAGGCGCGTGCACGACGCGGGCGAATTGCGCACGCACTGGGGCCGGCACGAGGTCCGGCAGCGTACCGCGCGCGTGCGGTGGGCCGTCGTAGAAGCGGTGCAGCATCGCCTCCTTGTCGGCCCAGCGCTCGCGCAGCCACTCGCCCAGCTGTGCGTCGTCCTTGGGCAGCTCCGAGATGCGGTACCTGCGCACGTGGAAGTGCACATCGTTGGCGTAGCGGCCGCGCAGGAAGCTGTCGCTGCGACGTGCGGTGCGGCGCTTTGTCACGAGCAAAGGACGACGGCGCAATCAGCCGCACCGGTCCTCGGGCACGTAGCCGCCGTACGCGACAGTGATGTCGAGGACGCTGTCGAGGTGGCCGCGCAGCGCGTGAACGGCGTGGACGAAGCCCGTGGCGCGTGGGTGCATCGTGTGCCTGTAGACGGGCAGGCCGCTCTTGATCGCGAAGCGCTCGCTGGCTGCGTTGTGTGTCGCGCGCGCTCGATCAGCCGCGCGATCAGGACGGAGCACAACGAAGCGAGCGCGCACAGGCCCGGCCGGGCGCGTCCAGGTTCGTGCCCTCAGGGAAGAAAAGCAGCTGCAGCGGGTAGCGTCCGCGCACATACGAGCCGAGCATGTGGTCGAGGATGACGCGGTCCCTCTGCGGCGCCCTCACGGTCAAGCCAGTCGATGCGGGGCGCGAGGGGCAACGACGACGCGCCTCCCAGTCGCGGTGCAGGAAGATGAAGCGCAGCAGCTGCATCAGCCAGCCCGCGACGGGGACGTAGCGCAGGCCGTGCTTGAGGACGATCTGCGGGTCGCGGGCGCGGGCGCGATCAGCAAACCTTCAACGATCAAGCAGCAGCACGACGCGCCCGCAGGTTGTGCGGCCGGCCAAAGCGGCCAAACAGCGCCCAGGCAAAGACCCAGTCGAAGTAGGTGCGGTGGTTGCACAGCGCGAGGCAGTCGTCGGCCAGCGCGCGCACGTCGCCGTGGAAGTGGTAGCGCACGCCCCCGACGACCGCTTCGCGTCCGCGCGACGTCAGTCGGGCATCGACGCGACGTCAACGCGACGCGCACCGAAGAAGCCCTGCGCCGCACGCGATCAGCACGAGAACGAGCGATGCGCGATGCGCGCGCCGCGCACCACGGGGAAGTGCATCCACCACGCCGCAAGGCCGTCCATCACGCTGCGGAAGCGCCGCGGGGCGAGCAGCAGCACGACCTTGGCCGGGAAGACGAGGAGGAAGTAGCCGGCGAAGACCGAGAAGAAGGCCGAGAACGAGAAGACCGTGCCGACGACGCGGCGCCTGCCGTGTGCGCCGTGTGTGAGCGCGTCGTGAGAGGCGGTCGGGAGAGCCGGACCAGAGCATCGTCGTGTTCATCCTTCCTTGCGCTTCCTCAGCAACGTACAACTGTTCTGCCCCACTGGTCTGCGCAGTCGCTCGCTCGCTGCTCACTTGCTCTTCTTGAGCGATCGCACGGCTGCGCCCGTCGCGCGATCAGCAGCAGCAGCAGCAGCAGCCAGCAGCAGCGACGCATTCGAAGCGGACGCACCGACGGCCGCGCACCAGTCCTGCGCCCGCTCCTTGAGCGCAAACTTGAGCCGGTACACGACGTCGCCGCGAAGCCGCACGACCACGACCAGCGGGTCCTCCGGCGTCGGGCGCACCTCGACGATCTCCTGGCACGGCACGATGTACGCCGGCCGCGCCAGGTCCGTCTCGCTGTCGTGCGCCGTGATGCGCTCGCGCTCGACCACGACGAACCTGCGCCCGCACGCGATCAGCACGGCGCATCCGCCTTCCGCTTGTCCCACGCAGCGCGCGCACCGGCGCTTCCACAGCTTGAGCACGCGGCTCTGCACCAACAGCCACTCCGATCGGTCGTGCAGCAGCACGTCCGGGTTGCTCCTGCGCCCGCCCGCCGTCAGCACAGCGATAGCCCGTAGCCGCACCACGGCCACGCGCCTCGTCCGCTCCGCCGATGCGCCGCCGCCCGTGGGGGCGACGCCGCGGCGCTGCACCGCGTCCATCCGAACGGTCTCGCCTTGCGAAGCGCGCTCTGTGCGCGTCGCTCACGCGTGAGCCCTTCATCCGCATCGATGCATCGCGAGAGAGCGCAACGAGCACAGGGCAGAGGCAGAGGCAGCGCGGCCGGATGGGCGACGAGAGCGGGCGCAAGAGCGAATGAGACAGGACGCGCTCTGTCACTGAACAATTTAGCGGTGATCACGAAGCGCCAGTGCGCGCACCGGTGTGGCTGACGCGTGCGCCGCGCCTCTCTCTCAGCGGAGACCGCGCCTTCTGCCGATGGAGCACACGCTGCCGCCCGACCTCGTCACGACGTCGGCGGCGGTCGTGGCCGTGACAGGCCTGGCCGATGGGCGCGGCGTGAGCGGGCCGAACGCGGCGCAATGGGAGCGGGTGCGCGGATGGCGCGGGTGGTGCGCGATCAGGGACCTTAACCGAGCGCCAGACCGAGCGCGCGCTGTGGGAGCTACTGGCCGTGCGCACCAACGTCGACGGCACGGCGCGCGTGCCGCTGCTGCTGTTCCAGGTGCCGATCGCCTGTCTGCCGCGCGATCGCCGCGCTCACGGCACGGCGCGCGAGTGCAGAAGCTCAAGCGCGATCAGGGCCTGCCGGCCAAGAAGGTCCGGACGGCGCCCAACACGCGCGGCATCCTCAAGGCGCGTGAGTTGAGCACGGCGTGACGTGGCGCTGATCACAATCGACGCGCAGGCAAACTGGCTGCATAAGCACAAGGTCGTCCTGCCCGCACTCGTCGTCATGTTCTTCCCGCTCGACACGCAAGACCCGGACTGGCGCGAGCGCGACACGCAGGCAATCAACGAGATCCAGGAGCGGCGGTGCGCCTGATGCTCATGCTTGTGCTTGCGCTTTGCACGTGCGCTCACGCCGGGCGTGGCGCAGACGTGGCCTCATGGACCGTGGCGTGCGCGTGATCGTCGTGCTCGTGGCCGTGAGCGAGCGCGAGGGTGTGCGGGCCGTCCCGTGCTGCACACACCTTATTGGCTTACAACGCGGCACCAGACGGGCGCGCAACGCAGGAACGCGTGAGCACGCTGCGCACCGCGTGCGGGCTCGACGTGCGCACGTCGCTCTTCATCATGTCGGCCACGACCGTGCTGCGCGACTTTGTCATCAAGTAAGCCGCGCGTGCCGTGGGCGCGCGCCAGCCGATGCCGCGGTACGCACACGCAGCCTCGAGCGCATCATCTTCGAGCAGGCGTCCGCGTACTATCGCGAGCAGGCCAAGCGCATCAAGACGCTCAAGGACCGCCTGCCGAAGGGCGTGCAGTACGAGCTGCACGTGCGGTGCGCGCGACACAGCCACCCTGTGGTGTACGTGCTCTTGCTGAGCCGCCGCGGCCCGCCCAGCTACTGCTTCAAGATCGCCATGTATGCGGACCTGCGGCAGGAGCCCAAGTCGGCGATCAAGTGCGCACCCAACCTTTGCCGCTGCAGGCTGACGGTGGCGATAGGTACTTTGACGCAGCCTACAATGCGCTGCTTGAGCTCATCCCGTACTCCAAGGCGCCGCTGCGCATGACTGAGATCAAGATGGTCGCGGAACACATCAACTACAAGGCACACACGGCCTTATCGCGTGCCTCACCTTGCCACTGACGTCGCTACAGCTCTGCAAGCTCAGCTTGTACACGAACCCGCGTGAGGCTGTCGGGCAGTTCCAGAGGCACGTTGCGACGTTCATCCCGCTCACGGGGCCTGAGTCGCTCCTGCACGAACACTGGTTCTACATTGCCAAGCAGTGCGCGTGCTGCGCCGCACGCGTGCGTGTTCTCACTGCGGCGGCCGGGTGCAGGTACCGCATCTTTGGCGAGCTCGTCGAGACCGCGCTCAAGGTCGGGTCGGTGACGGTCGACCAGGTGCAGCACCCGGGCTTCTACTACCAGATCGCGGCGACGTACACGGGTCAGCGCAAGCTCACGCAGGGCGCAATGGTGCGTGCGCACCCTGCTCGCACGATCGCTGCCGATCGCTGACACACACATGCGCACGCATCGCAGCAAGGCAGCACGCTCGACCAAGTGCTCGTGGCCGAGTACGAGAAGGCCGAGCACGAGTTTGTCGGCCAGCCACCAAAGCTGCGCGCGCACCCGCTCGAAGGTTTGTCGCATGCATCTGCCGTGTATGTATGTGTGTGCGGCTCAGCAGCGTGGCCGCAGAGGTTGACTACGCGATCCCGACTAACCGCCCGATGGACGACGAGTGGAGCAGCTACCTCGCGTTCTCGTGCGACTACGAGTCGCGCGTGGACCACTCGGCCCTGATCATCGAGCTGCTCTCGCGCGCGTACGAGCAGTTCAAGGTGCTGTACTGCGCACGCTGCCGCCTGCCGTGTGACTGACGTGCGCGCCCGCTCGGCCTCGCCAGAAATACAAGAGCAACCGCATGACGCTGTCGATCGCGGCGCAGATCGCGCGCGAGTACTACGACGTTAAGAACTACGACATGGCGCTGCGGTGCGCACTCTCTCGGCCGGCTGTGCATAGTGCACGGTGTTCTTGACGGCCCGGGCGCAGCTTCTTCGAGCGCATCGCCAAGACGTACCGCAAGGAGGCCTGGACGGCCGTGCTGGCCGACATCCTTACGCTGTCGCTGCGCTGCGCGGCCGAGCTCAACAAGATCGAGTCGGTGATCGACTACTCGCTCGAGCTGATGAGCAGCAGTGCGCCGCTTGCTCGTGCCTGCGAGGCGACGCTCATGCGGCGTTCGCAGAGCTGGGCATGCCCGTCGACTATCGCCAGAACATCCAGAACGATCTGCTTCGCACGCTGCAGGTGCGTGCTCGGCTCGCGGTGCCCGGGTGCGCGCGACTCACACAGAAGCACGGCAGGCCGGGGCGCCGCCCGTCGTGGTCGACATGGAGCACGCGAACGCCGTCCGTGCGTTTGCTGGCTGCGCGCTGGTCGCCAGGCCTGCATATGCTCACGGCCTGTGCGCGCAGTGGAAGTCAAGACGCAATTCCCCGACGCCGCGCAGGTCGCCGACCGCGCAACGCCCTTTCGCCTGCTTGTGCATCTCAACAGCGCGCTACCGCTGCGGCTGTCGTCGATCAAGATCACGTTCTCGTCGCCCGCGCAGCCCATCACGCTCGTCGGTGAGCCGCGCGCCGCGCTGTCTCGGCTGCCTTCGCTGACGCGGTCGGCCGCCGCCAAAGACAACAACTCGCAATCACCGCTAGACAGCGCTCTGCTCACGGCCACGCGCGGCAGGTGCGTGCGTGGCGGCTGCTAGACCGATGCAGCACGCTCACATAGCGCCGGCAGCGACCTCGTCATTGTGCCGCTTGAGGCACCGACGCGCGACGCGACGACGCAGAGCCTTGAGCTGCCCACAAATCTGTTCCTCGCGCCCACCAAGGTCTACGTCTTTCAGATGCCCATCGACACCATGGCGCTGCGGGGCGAGATCCAGGTGCGCGCCACGCCCTGCGCGCGAAGACGACGAGCAACTGATGAGGGCGCACAGTGCGCGGCGGTCACGGCGCAACTGGGCGCGGCCGTACACCCGACGACGCTGCTGTTTCGCATCGCCGACCGCGCCACGCTCGTCGCGCCGACGGAGGTGGCAATGAGCTGGCACCGTGTCATCGCGCTGCACGCGGCGCTCGAGCAGGGCAACGGGACGCAGGGCGTGCATTTTGACGACCTGGCCGAGGCGAGCTCGCTGCGGTGCGCCCGCTCCTCGTTGTTGTTTGCTGTGGGTCTGACGTGCGCGCACGTGGACACCAGGGTGCTGCCGCGCAAGCCGCAGCTGAGCCTGCACATCGTGCACGGTGCTGCTTCGCCCGTGCTGCTTGACGAGTGGTGCGTGCGACTGCGCGTGCGCCGCAGCGAGCGATGGCTGACAGCGCACGGCGCACTAGGTTCCCGCTCACGATCGTCGCGCGCAACAACGAGCTGCGCGAGATCCGCGAGGTCGTCGCCAGCATCGAGACGCGCCAGGTGCCGGGCGGCGAGCCGCGCGCGTACTTTGCGCGCGACGCGTCCGACCTGCCGCAAGGTGCCGTGGCCTGGCGCGACGATCGGCTCGAGCTGATCGCTGGCTCTGTCGCGCAGGCAAGATTATGCTCGCCGACCTCACGCCCAACAAGCTCGGTATGATGCAGCCGGGCACGCAGGCGACGTGGACGGTGCACATGCGCTGCCCGCGCGCGCCCGGCGACCGCACGATCGCCGCGACGGTGCGCTACCGCGTCATTGCCGAGGACGGCCAGGAGGAGGTCGAGGAGACGGTGCACGCGGAGGACACCGTGCCGGTCGTGCGCGCGTTCCATGTCGGCACGGGCATGACGCTGCAGCAGGTGGGCCGCGCCGCGTGCACGCCGCGCCCTGGGAGCTCATGCACCGCTCGCACAGTCGGTGCTGTTTGCACACCAGCCCCTGCTCGACGACTTCACGTGGTCCGCGCCCGCACGCAGCGACCTGTACTACCTCGCGGTCGCCGTGCGCATCGCGTCGGCGCCCGTGCTGCGCGTGACCAGCACGTCGTTTGTTCCTGCGGTGCGCACGCCACGCTGCTGGTGTCACAGCGACCGCTGACCCCGCCCATGCGCTCGCCAAGACCGGCGCCGAGATGGAAAAGCGTGGCGCGTCGGTGCAGGTCGTGTCGAGCGGCATCGAGCACGACGGTGGCGGGTCCACGTGGCGGCCGGGACAGGTGCACAACTTCATGTTCCGGCTAAAGACGACGACGCGCCTCTCGGCGCCGGACGGGTTGCTGCCCGTGGGCTACCTGCAGATCAAGTGGCGCCGGTGCGGGTGCGCCACGGTCGATGAGCCTGCCGCTGACGCTGCGGGCGCTGCACAGCGTGTTGAGCGGCAAGGACGAGGGCGAGGACGCCGGCGCGGCCGACGACGACCACCCGGCGCACGCGTTCTTCACTGTCACGCGCGTGCAGATCTTCCCGCCCGAACGGCAAAAGTCGCCCTTCAACGTCGTGGCCGGTGCGTAGCGGTGGGCAGCCGTGACAGTGCTCACGCGGGCCACGTAGATATCCCGCCTGTACTGCGCCAGGGAGAGGTCGCGCCGATTCTGCTCACGCTGCGCAACGAGACCAACCGCACCGAGGAGGTCACGGTCACGATCGACGCGGCGGAGGGCTTCCTGCTGTCGGGCTTCAAGCAGCGGCAGGTTCGCGCGCCCGTCTGTGCGCAGGACTGTGAGCTGATGCGTGGCGGGCGGGACAGATGCGTCTGCTGCCGCTGACGGCCCACCCGCTCTCCTTCAACGTCTACCCGATGCAGAGCGGCTCGCTGGCGCTGCCCCTCGTGCGGCTGCTGCTGATGCAACGGTCTGGCGTCGCCGTGGCCGCACAGCCTGCCGCCCCGGCCGCGCCCGCAGCAGCAGCACAAGCAGCAGCACCGGCAGCAGCAGCTATCGCTGGTGGGCAAGCTCCGGCCGCGGCGGCCGCCACAGTGGCACCAGCACCGCCGCCGAGCGAGAGCGTGCACCTCGTCGGCCCCTTTATGACCTTTGTCGAGCCGGCGACCGCGCAGGTGCAGTGAGCGCGTGTCGTGCATGCATGCGATACCTACACTTCAAGAGGCCCTTACGACCGTACGGCCCAGCCACGGTCGTGCAGCTGCGCCGTGAGCTCGGCCGATGGCTCGGCGCCGAGGATGACCGACGCGGTCGCGTTGGGCGTGCTCTGCGCGCGGGCGATTAGCCGGGCTGTCGTTGCGAGCGCACTGCGCGGAGCACCCGTGCAGCGAGCAAGTACTCCTCCCCGACGCGTAGCAGGTCCTTGCGCTGGGCGCGCAGCAGGTCCTCGCGACGCCTGCACGTCGGTCAGGGTGGCGAGCAAAGTGCAAACAAGGAGGGCGCCCGCGCACCGCTCGCGCATGTCGCTCGTGATGCCGTGGCGGAACTCGAGCATGCCGCGCTCGCCCGGCGACACGGGCGCGTCGAACCGGCCAAAGACCGACAGCTTGGCCTCGTCGATCTCCTGCGCGACCGTGAGCAGCGCGCAGACGGCCAGGCGCAGTCACGCACGCGGTCCGTGAACTTGTTCGACAGCAGCCAGTCGACCGCGTCGTCGAACGTCTGCAGCGTCTTGAGCTGACTCGGGTCGCTGTGTGCGACGCGCGCCGTCAGGGCTCTCGTGCGAGCAAAAGGCCTGCGGCCGCACCGGTACGAGAAGAACGAGAAGACGCCGTCGCCCCACGTCGCGCCGCCGCCGTACGCGCCGTTCTTCTCGCGCACCTCACGGTGCAGGTACGCGCTCGTCATGAGCTTGGCGCAGACCTGCAGCACGGCCGAGTCCGGATGCGAGTACGGCACGGTGCGCACGGCCTTGGCCGCGAAGTTGACCTGGATCGGCAGGCTGAAGTACGTCTGGCGCGACTCGGTCGGTGCGGCCGCGCTCGGGCTGTGCTGCGGCGGCTGATATGAGACGTAGTTGGGCGCGGCGGTCATCTGCGCCGCGCGCATCGTCAGCGCGATGGCCGCGAAAGACGGCGTCGCGCACCTTGCCGTTTGGCGGTGTCGCAAACCCGCGCAGCAGGCTCGCGGCCTTGCTGTCGGTCTCCTCCGCGGCGACAAAGAGCCGCAGGGGCGCCGAGGGCGACGACACGATCGCGTGGATCGTCTGGTAGCACGCGCGTGTGAGCCGCGAGCGCCACACACGCACGGGCTACGCACCTTGAGCGCGGCCACGGTGTCGTCCAGCGCGTCGCCCTCGGCCGCAAGCCGCTCCATGAACGCGACCTGCGTCATGCCGCTCAGCGCCTCGGACAGCCGCTGCGAGCGCGCGCGCGCGCGCCCCTGCGTCAGCAAACGACCCATAAAGCGGCCGGTACGCACCATCGGCTGCGTGAGCATCGCCGAGGCGTACTGCTGCGCCAGCGAATGGCCCGAGTCGGTCACCGACATCGACAGGTTGGCGGCCGTCTGTGCCGGGGCGGCGTGAGCGACACGGCGACAGCCACGAGAGCACGACGCACGCGGCTGATCAGGTTCTTGAGGTGCGCGCGGTCGGCGTGCGTCGGGCTGTTGAGCGTGTCGAGCAGCAGCTCGAGCAGGTGCGGCAGGTTGTCGTTGAGCGACATGGACGAGAAGAACACCTCGAGTGCGCCACGCTGGACGTCTGCACACTGCCTGAGCGAGCGCACTGCGACACGGCCGCGCACGCGCACGCACCGATCGGGCTCGTCACGAGCGTCGGCGACACCTCGATGCCGCCTGTGTACCGCGCGACCTCGCGTGCGTACGTCTCCTTGTCGCGCTGGACCGTGCCCATCCACGTGAGCGCGCTGCAGTACAGCGGCAGGTATGGCAGCAGCGCTGGCGGGAGGTCGGCGAGCGTGTACGCGCCGCGCACAAACGTGAGGCCGTTTGTGGGCTGCGGACGGCGCGATCAGTGGACACAGCCGGGCGCAGACGGCGTGCACCTGAGTTGACTGGAACGCGGTCGAGCCGTGCAGAGTCTGCTGCTTGAGCTCGTAGTGCTCGCCCTTGCGCGGCACGTCGGCTAGCGTCACCGTCGGCAGGCACGTGAGGTCTGCGTGCGCGGGCCGTGCGTTAGCCCGCGTCGGTCACGGTGCTCGTGCGCGACGCGCCTTCTTTCGTGTCCTGCAGGCGCTGCAGCGTGAGGCCGTCGCTGTGAATGGTCGCGCGGTCGGTCGGCGTGAGCCGCTTCTCCATCTGCGGCCGCGCGTGAGCACAAGCTGCAGCGGCAGGCGCAGCGCAAACCTCGCGCAGCCGGGCAGCCTCCAGCTCGGCCTGCTGCTCGGCGTAGCGCGAGTCGCCCGAGACCACGAAGGTGACCTGGTGCGGGTTGGCCAGCAGCTGCTGCTCAATCAGCGTCTCAAAGTAGCGCCCTTGCCGCACGCGCTCCTCGACCTTGTCGATGTACTGCGGCGCGCGTTTGAGAGACAGCGCATCGGTGCACGCGGCCCGCACATAGTCGGCATTCAGCAGGCTGAGCGGGTTGGCGCCATGGATCCACGCGCCCGCGAGGTTGATGCCCATGTGCAGGCCGTAGCTCGCTGATTCCTGCGGCACGGTCGCTCAGCGCACGCAAGCGTGATAGCAGTGCGGCGCACATGCTTCGCCGACAGGCGCATCTGGTGCAGCTCGGCGTCGATTCGGTCGCGCGGCAGGCCCGTCTTGGCGACGTTGCGCAGCGTCGACAGCACGAGCTCGCGGACCTTCGCGGCATCGGCCTCGGACTGCAGGCCCTGCAGCCCCGCAGAGAACGATGTCTCGCTGCGTGCGCGCGCCACGCCTGAGCCGCGCTGCCGGCGCACACGCGGCGCGCGGCGCGCACAGGCCCTCGGTGGAGTAGCCCGTGCCGGGCGAGTACTCGGTGCCGAGCTGCGAGTCGATCAAGGCCTTGTGCAGTGGCGCGGACGGGTCGCTCGTGAGCAAGTTGGACAGCAGATGCATCGAAAACGTCGTGAGCGGGTCCTGCGAGCACAAGCGCGCGTGAGTGGGTTGGCAGGTGCGCGATCGACGCAGCGCACTGTCACGTCGTTCGTGAGGAACGCCACTGCGGCCTTGACCTGGCGGCTCGGATCGCCCACTGCGGCAACGCACCATGAGCGATGCTGTCCAGGCCACGGCGTGGGCGCAACGCACTGGGCTCGACGGGGCCGGTGATGTGCACCGTGCGCGGCTCGGGCAGGCGCCGCGACCGGCCGACGTCAAGCAGCGGGAGGGGCGGCAGGCTGAGCGACTTTTCGAGCTGGACGCGCTGCAGCAGGGCAGCATCAATGCGGTGCAGCACGTCTTCGACGTCGAGTCCGTCGCCGTACGTGAAGAAGCGCGCGTTCTGCGGGCTGTAGTGGCGCCGGTGGAACTGCCAGCGATTGCGTGAGCGGCAACCAGCAGCAGCGGTGCAGCGCCTTTACCTCCTTCAGGTGCTCGTGCGTGAGGTCGAGGATGTGCAGCGGGTCGCCGCCCGAGACGTGCTGGTAGGCCGAGCCCTGGTGCAGCGCCGTCTGCATGCGCGTCATAAAGTATGCGCCGGGGTCGCTCTGCGGTCGCGCCCGCGTCACGCCCAGCACGCCCCGGCCAGCGGCCGCACCATGTAGCCCTTCATCTCGTTGAACACGACGCCCTTGATCACGAGCGGCGTGGCCGTGTCTGCGCGCGTCATCAGCGTCGCGCGCGGCCCTCCTTAACGCGGCCGCACCGGCTGGGTTGACGTGCTCGAGACGCCAGCCCTCCTGGCGGAAGTCGGTGTACTTGAGCTGCGGGAAGAACGTGGCGTCCATGTACACGGCCATCAGGTTGGCGTAGTCCTTGGCGTTCTGGGTGGCGAAGGGGTACATGGTGTAGTCGTTGCCTTTGGCGGTTGCTGATCAGCAGCGGTGCGGCGCACACGATGCGGCGCGCACCGGTCATCGCGTTCATGAAGGTCGAGAGCGAGCGCGTGAGCATCTTGAAGAACGGGTCGCGCACGGGGAACCGCTCCGAGCCGCACAGCGTCGTGTGCTCGAGGATGTGCGGCACGCCCGTGCTGTCGGTCGGGACGGTCTTGAAGATGACGCTGCGCATCGCCCCGCCACCGCCACCACCGCCGTGCACGCCGCGATCAGCACGCGCCCGCCCCCCC
>CALSCO010000242.1:0-14579 GCA_943704415.1 Parvularia atlantis | reverse complement strand
CGGCGACGCGAAGAAGCAAAAGGAGCTGCTCGAGCGGGCGCTGCCTGTCATGGAGCGGCACTACGGCCCCGACCACGTCCAGGTCGCCATCACGCTCGCCGGCCTTGGCATCGCTTTCAAAAACTTGGGCGAAAAGACAAAAGCAAGGGATCTGTTCGAGCGCGCGCTCGATATCTTTCAACGTGAACGTGGACCGGATCACGCGCACACGCTTACCGTCAAGGAGAGGCTAGCCGCTCTGTGAAGCCATTATTGCTGTGCCGTTGTTGTGTCCACCCACGTCGCGGCTGCCACAACCACAGCGCCGCCTCCCTGTCTTATCTCACAAGCACATTGTCGTAGTCGACGCCGCCGAGGACGCCGCCGCGCATCGTCCGCCGCACGTTGTCCTCGAACTGGCGGCGATTGGAGCGGAGAACCTCGGCGGCCTCTGCGTTTGCAAGCGTGTGAGCAGAGCGTGTGTGTCCAGCGGCGGTGCCGCCGTTGCGCGCACCCTTGTTGAGCGGGTCGTCGGGGTTGGGCTCCTGCGCGCGAGACGCGTCAGCACGAGCCCGCTCCCGTCGCCAGAACGCACGAGGAAGAGGTACTGCAGGCCGTAGACGACCGACTGTATGCTGAGCACGGGCATCCAGTCGTCGCGGAGGATGTTGAGGCAGACGCCGCCGTCGAGGTCGATGTTGGGGTGGTAGATCTGCCGCCGCAACGTGCGTGAGCGCCACGCTGGAGAGCAGCTTGATTCGCGCACGCGCACCTTGTTGAGGCAGCGGACCTTGGGCGGCTCGTGCGGGTAGTTGTCCTTGATCTTGAACGTGAAGTCGAACGAGCCGCCGCGGTAGAGGCCCTCGTCGGGGAGGATCGTGAGCTTGAAGTTGAGCAGGTCGTCGGCGCTGGGGAAGTCAATCTTGACGCCCTTTGGCAGGCTGAGCTCGGAGAGGTCTGCGGCGCGTGGGATGGGTGCGGGCGTGCGCGGGGCGGGCGGATGGGCGGCCGCACCCTTCTGCACGCGCAGATGCGCCGCCTTGGGCTTCTTGCGCGTGGTCGCGGTGCCTGCCCCGGGCGAGGCCTCGGTTGCGGGTGTTGTGCTGCCGTCATCGGCCGCGGCGTTGGCGGGCGCGGCCTGCTGCTGTTGCTGCTGCTGCTGCTGCTGCTTGAGCGAGAAGAACTTGATCATGGCGGGGGGGCGGTGCTGCTGGGTCGGCTGAAGGAGGATGGCGAGACGGAGGCGGAGAGGCGGCGCGATCGCACGGCCACACCCGACGCTTGCTTCGAACTGCGTGTGTCCCGCTACCCAGCGGCGTGGCCCGGCGGCCAATCAGCGCGCGCCGGTGGAGAGACCTGCCTGATTTGGATGCGCCATGCCGTCACCCTTTCCGCGGGACGCGCCGCCTCCTCCGAAGTTGTTGTTGCTCGTTGTCCTCGTGACCCGCGCCGTCTGCGGCTGCTCTGCCCTGCGCTGCCACCCGCTCTCTGCTCTGTGCACCTGCTCTGCGCTCGGCTCCCACGCGGAATCCGCACTCGCCGACAACCCCTTTGCGCGCGCGTGCACACGCTGCCGACCGTGCGCGCCGCGTGCGCTCGCCCCTTCTTCCCCGTAGGCGACCTCCAGGCAGCACCACCCGCCCCGCCCGCCGCTGCCCGCCTGATGTGCCACGTTTTCTGCTGCCCGCTGATCACACCGCTCCACGCAGAAATGGCCCGCGGCGTCGTGCTCGTCGTCGCGCTCGTCGCGCTGCTGGCCGCAGCCGGCGCGTGCGCCCAGGGCGGCTACACGCCGATCAAGGAGCCCGGGCGCTGCTCGTGGTACGGCGAGTGCGGCGAGACCAACGACCCGCTTATCCCGGGCAACCTCAACTGCCCCGACAACGACCGGGCGCGCCCCGTGCGTCTGTCGTCTCCTGCTTCTTCGTCTGCTGCGTGTGTCTCACAAGAGGCGCCAGGTCAGCGACGCCAACAACGAGTTCCTCGAGCAGCTGTACGACTTTTGCGGCGACGAGTGGCGCGACTATGTTGCGCTCTGCTGCGACTCCAACATGCTCCGCTCGCTCATCTCGTCCATGAGCGTGGCCGAGCAGCTCGTCGTGCAGTGCCCCGCCTGCTGGAAGAACTTTAAGGCGCGCCGCGGGCCCCGCTCGCATGTTCTCCCCCCATGCTCCGTTGCTGACGCCGGCGCCCACTCCCCGCGCGCGCGCACTTCAGACCTTCTATTGCCAGCTCACGTGCTCGCCCAACCAGTCGCAGTTCATCAACGTCACCGTCGTCGCGCCCGACCCGGCCGGCAGCGGGCGGGACGTTGTGACCGAGGCGCAGTACTACATCGAGAAGGAGTTTGGCGAGGCCTTCTACGACTCGTGTGCGGACGTGACCTTCTCGATGTCGAACCAGCCGGCGATGGGCCTGATCGGCGGCGGCGCGACCAACTATCAGGAGTTTGTGTCGTTCATGGGCCGGAAGCAGTTTCAGGGCTCGCCGTTCGACATCCTCTTCCCGCTCTACGAGACGTTCGACTTTGAATTGTTCACGCCCATGAACGAGCCCGTCTACCAGTGCTTCGACGAGAGCTACGCCTGCACCTGCGTCGACTGCGCCCAGACCTGCGCCGTCCTGCCCGAGCCCGACCTCGAGAGCGAGGCCTGCTATGTCGGCGCGATCCGCTGCCTGCCGTTCTCGATGCTCATGATCTTTGCCGTCATCCTCGTCATCGCCACGGGCTTTTTCGTCGCGCGCTACGCCCGCAGCGGTGCGTGTCCCCTGCTGCTCGCGGTTGGCTGGCTGACCCACGGCCGCAATCACAGGCGCGGGCGAGGAGTACATGCCGATCAACTCGGCCATGTCGCCCGAGCTCGCCCAGGCGCCCGCCAGCGAGTGGAAGCTCTACACGATGCTGCAGCGGTGCGGCGGCGGTGCACCTGCTCGCGGGCAGTGCTGACCCCGGGCGGGTGGGACGCAGCGGGTACTACAAGCTCGGCTACTTTGTCGCGACGCACCCGTGCCTCGTCAGCTGCATCGCGCTGCTCATCGTGGCTGGCATGGGCGCGGGCCTCGTGCGCTTCTCGGTCGTGACGGACCCGATCGAACTCTGGTGCGCCTGCCCGTGCTGCCCGCGTGCGCGCGCGTGCGTGCTCACGCGTTGCCCCCCAGGTCGGACCCGCAGTCGATCACGCGCCTGCAGAAAAACTACTTTGACGAGACCTTTGGCCCGTTCTACCGCACCGAGCAGCTCATCCTGTCGCCGCTCGACCCGTCGGCCAACGCGATCCGGAAGGAGTTTTTCGAGCTGCTGTTTGACATCGAGGCCAAGGTCGCCGCGCTGGTGCGTCTGCGTCTGACAACGTGTGCGCGAGTGGCTGCTGACCAAGCACGGGCGCAGGACGTCACCGTCAACGACAAGCTGTACAACCTCGACACGACGTGCTTCAAGCCGCTGGGCGAGGAGTACGGCTGCGTCGTGTACTCGGTCACGGGCTACTGGCAGTACAAGAGCGAGGTGTTTGACGATCCCGAGCTCAACCCGCTCGGCTGGGAGGAGCACTTTTTCGTGCGTAGTCCACCCGCGTCGCAGCCGCGTGCCGCTAACCCGCCACCCGCGCCGCAGCAATGCACGAGCAACCCGTCCTTCCCCGGCAACGAGGAGTCCAAGATCGGCTGCCTGCCGCCGTTCCAAGAGCCGATAAAGCCCGAGATCGCGCTCGGCGGGTGCGTCCGCGCCTGTGCCAGAGCGCGCGAATTGCTGACCGCGGGGGTTGCCCTCAGCTACGAGGACATCGACTACACGAACGCGCGCGCGCTCGTGATCACGTGGGTGATCAACAACTCGCTCGACGAGGAGTACCTCGAGGGCGTGGTCGAGTGGGAGGTGCAGGTCAAGGAGCTGCTGGACGTGATCGCGGCCGAGAACGCCAAGTACGCATTCAGGCTGGGTGCACGCGCGCGGCACTGACTGCTCGTCGCGCGCGCGCAGCACGCTCCGCATCACGTACTACACTGAGAGCGGCATCGAGCTCGAGCTGGCGCGCGAGTCGACGTCGGATCTGATCACCGTCGCGATCTCGTACCTGGTCATGCTGCTGTACGTCTCGGTCGCGCTCGGCCGGTTCTCGTCGTGGCGTCGCTTCGTGATCGACACCAAGTTTTCGCTCGGCGTGGCCGGCGTGGTCATCTGCATTCTGTCGGTGTTGGCGTCCGTGGGCCTCTTCAGGTGCGGCGCCCGTCGCTCGCTTGGGCGGGTTGCGCGTGCTGACGCGGGGAGCGCAGCGCGTTTGGCGTGGGCACGTCGCTCATCATCGCCGAGGTGATCCCGTTCCTGGTGCTGGCCGTGGGTGTGGACAACATCTTCATTCTCGTGAACGAGTTTGAGCGGCTGGACAAATCGCTGCCGGTCGAGCAGCGCACGGCGATGGCGCTGAGCGAGGTCGGCCCGTCAATCACGCTGTCGGCAGTGTCGGAGACGGTGGCGTTCTCGCTCGGCGCGGTGGTGACGATGCCAGCGGTCTACTCGTTCGCGGGCTACTCGGCGGTGGCGATCTTTGTCGACTTTCTGCTGCAGATCACGCTGTTCCTGGCCCTGCTCGCGGCCGACGCTCGCCGCACCGAGGCCAAGCGGCTCGACTGCCTGCCATGTGTGCCGTTGCGGAGCGCGCCCGACGTGCCCACGACGCAGTCGGACGGGTTCCTCAAGTACTTTGTGCGGCACTACTACACACACTTCCTCCTGCACCCGATCACCAAAATCGCGGTGCTGATCGGCTTTGCGCTGCTGTTTATCTGCGGCGTGTCGTTCGCGCCCTACATCGAGCTCGGCCTAGACCAGACGATCGCGCTGCCGCAGGACTCTTACCTGATCCCGTACTTTGCCGACCAGATGTCGCTGCTCAAGGTGGGCGTGCCGGTCTACTTTGTGATCTCGGGCGGGAACGCGACCGAGTACGCGACCAAGCAGACCCTGTGCGCGGCGTACAAGGACTGCGACCTGCTCTCGGTGCCCAACATCCTCGTGCTCGAGTCGCAGCGGCCCGAGTACTCGACCCTGGCCCTGCGCCCGTCGATCTGGATGGACGACTTCCTGGCGTGGGCCAACCCGACCAACAGCCGGTGCTGCCGCACGCGCACCGAACCGGACGAGGGCGAGGCCCCGTTCTGTCAGCCCGACGAGCCGCTACGCGGGTGCCGCGTGTGCTACACCCAGACCGAGTACAACGACTTTGAGCTGGGCCCGACCGGCACCGAGTTTATGGAGAAGATGAGCTACTGGCTCGAGTCGATCCCGTCCGAGGCGTGTGTGCGCGCGGGCAAGGCCGCGTACGGCACGGCGCTCGCGCCCGACTACGAGGCCGTGACGGTCAGCGCGTCGCACTACCGCACGTACCACACGGTGATCCAGACCCAGGCCGAGTACATCAACGCGTACCAGCAGGCCCTGCGCATCTGCGCCAGCATCGAGGCCGAGCACGGCGAGGTCGGGCTGAGCTGCTTCCCCTACACGATCTTCTACGTCTACTTTGAGCAGTACGAGACGATCGTGCGGGTGGCGGCGATCGTGCTGTCGATGGCGGCGCTGGCCGTGTTCCTCGTGACGTGGCTGGTCCTGGGCTCGCTCGTGGCCGCGCTCTGGGTCGTCGTGGTCGTGCTGATGATCGTGGTGGACCTGGCCGGCGTGATGGCCATCTGGCGCATCTCGCTTAACGCGATCTCGCTCGTCAACATGGTCATGGCCCTGGGCATCTCGGTCGAGTTTTGCTCGCACATCGTGCGCGCGTTCACGATCACCCAGGGCACGCGCGAGGACCGCGCGCGCAAGGCCCTGATCGACATCGGCGCGTCGGTGTTTTCGGGCGTGACTCTGACCAAGTTTGCGGGCGTGACTGTACTGGCCTTTGCCCAGTCGCAGATCTTTGTCGTCTACTACTTCCGCATGTACCTCAGCATCGTCCTCCTCGGCTTTGGGCACGGCCTCGTCCTCCTGCCCGTCCTGCTCTCGCTCTGGGGCCCGCGCGCCATCGCCGTCGCCAGCGCCGACGCCATCGCCTTTGGCAGCCTCGGCTACGACGACCTCGACAAGTCGGACGTCGCCATCCAGAAGCAGCGCCAGGCCATCTACGCCTGAGGTGGTGGTGGGGGAGGTGTTTGTTGGCCGTGTAAACATGCAAGAGAGAAGCAGCTGAGAGACAGAGAGCTCACGAGGTGGAGACGGGGCGGGCGCCGCGGACGATGTCGGCGGCCGAGACGGCGAGGGCGGCGAGCTGCTTGGCGCGCTGCCCGTCCTTTTCGTCGTCGTCATCGTCATCGTCGTCGTCATCGTCGTCGTCATCGCGGTCGTCGTCGCCTCTCCTGCGCTTGCGCATGCGCTGCAGCAGCTTGGCCGCGCGCCGGTTGTGCTCCGCAGCGGCGTCGGCGGCGTCGGCGGCGTCGAGGTCGATGCGCTGCCCCGGCCGCGAGGACGAGAACAGGCGGAAGGTGTCGGCGGTGGGCGGCGGGCTGCGCAACGGCGGCGGCACGGACGGCGGCGGCGGCGGCACGACCTCGATCGCGGCGTCGAGCATCGCGTGCAGCTTCTTGGTTGCGTGCACTCGGAAGCCCTCGTCGGCCGCGGTGCCGGCGGGCGCGGCGTCGTCCTGGCGGCGCTGCGTGTCGATTGGCTGCTGACGCGAGCGCGCCACGACCTCGGCCGTGCCCGCGACGGCCGCCGCGATGCGCTCGGCCGCGGCCGAGTTGTCCGCGTCGTCCTCGTCCGACGACGACATTGCTACTGACTGGCTCGCGGTTGATTACAGCGTGGCGGACATCCACCCTAGCTGGCTCGCGGTTGATGACAGCGTGGTGGATATTCGCACTGACTGGCTCAGGAAACATGACAGCAGGCCGGACATGGGCCCTGGCTGGCTCAATCCCATTGCTATGGCCGATTTTGGCGCGCAATTTTCGCGTCACCACCAACGTCGTCCCGTCCACGGGCCGATGGGCATCCACGGACTGATGAAGGTGCTGGCGGACGAGGCGCCGGGCAGCTACAAGGAGAACGAGATGAAGAACTACTTTGGGCGGGTCGTGGCCATCGACGCGTCGATGAGCATCTACCAGTTCCTCATCGCCGTGCGCAACGACGGACAGAACCTGACCAACGAGGCGAGCGCGCGGCGTGCGACGTGTGGCGTGGAGGCGGAGCGGCTGACGATGCGGGTGAGCGCGTGGCCAGGCCGGCGAGACGACGAGCCACCTGATCGGGCTGTTCTACCGCACGATCCGCATGCTCGAGAACGGCATCAAGCCCGTCTACGTCTTTGACGGCAAGCCGCCCGCGCTCAAGTCGGGCGAGGCGCGTGCGGCGACGAGAACGAGGACGATCGTGCTGACGCCGCCGCGACGCAGCTCAAGAAGCGCATCGAGCGCCGCGCCGAGGCCGAGAAGAACATCGAGGAGCAGAAGGAAACGGGTGCGCGCCGTCGTGCCTCTGCATCGGCCCGCTCACCGTGCGCGCGGCGCGCACAGGCGACGCCGAGGGCGTCGAGAAGTTCACGCGGCGCACCGTGCGCGTCACGCCCGAGCACAACAACGACTGCAAGCGCCTCCTGCGCCTCATGGGCATCCCCTACGTCGAGGCGCCGTGCGAGGCCGAGGCGCAGTGCGCCGCGCTCAGCCAGGCCGGCAAGGTTCGTGCGCCGGTGCGCGGTGATGTGAGGGCACTGACCGCGTGCGCGCGCCGCGCGTCTGCATCATCGCATGCACGGCGGCAGGTGTTTGCGACGGCGTCGGAGGACATGGACTCGCTCACGTTCGGCACGAGCATCCTCCTGCGCCACATGACGTTCAGCGAGGCGCGCAAGGAGCCCATCATCGAAATCCACTCGGAGCGCGTGCTCGAGGGCCTCGGCATGACGCAGGACGAGGTGCGGTGCGCGCACTCGGGCGTCAAGCGCGCGCTCACGGCGCCGCCGCAGTTCATCGACCTGTGCATCCTGCTCGGCTGCGACTACTGCGAGTCGATCCGCGGCATCGGGCCAAAGAAGGCCGTCGAGGTGCGCCTGCACAGCTGCGCGTCCGACCGTGCTCATGCGCGCGCAGTTTATCCGCAAGCACAAGACGATCGAGAACGTCGTCAAGAACCTGGACAAGAGCAAGTACCCGCTGCCGGACGGGTGGAACTTTGCGGGCGCGCGCGAGCTGTTCAAGAGCCCCGAGGTGGCCGACCCGACCTCGTTCAACGTGTGCTTGCCGGTTGTCGCTGGCCCGACTGACGGCAGTGGCGGCGCAGTTCAAGTGGGACGCGCCCGACGAGCAGGGCATGGTCGACTTTCTCGTGAACGAGAAAGGCTTCAGGTGCGGCGCGCACGGTGCGAGCGTGCGCCTCGCGCTCACCGCAAATCTGCAGCGAGGACCGCGTGCGTGGCGGCGCGAAGAAGATTGCCAAGAGCCGCGGCCAGGCGACGCAGGGCCGCCTCGACATGTTCTTTGGGCTCGCGCCGGGCGGTGCGTGCGCTTGCGGCGCGCGGTTGACGCGGCTGATCGTCGCCCTCAGCGTCTGTCGCGCCCGTCAAGCGCAAAGCCGACGACGACAAGGTCGGCGGCAGCGGCAAGAAGGCCAAGGGCAGCGCGGCCGGCGTGGGCGGCGCAGCCAAGAGCCCCGGCGGCAAGGGCGGGCCGAAGAAGGGTGGCCGGTGAGGGCCCGTGTGTGCGCGCGCGTGTGTGGCTGCCATGTGCCTTCCCGTCTACAGCTCCACATGCTCTACCAGCCCAGAAGCCAGTCGAGCAACCCCCAGCCCGCGGTGGAGGCCGGCTGCTGCGTCACGAGCACGTCCTTGGGCCGCAACACGTCGACGTCGCCCGCGAGCGGCTTGAGCACCTTCGGGCGGCCGCCCAGCCCCTCGCGCACGCCGGCCTCGGTCGCGGCGGGCACGCGGAACTCGGTCTGGGCGACGTCGGTCAGCACGAGCGGGGGTGAAGAGCGGCGCATGCCTTGGCCGTGGGCATCACGCCGATCATAATGCGCTGCGCGAGCACGCGCCCGTGCAGGCCCAGCGCCATCTGCGCCTCGAGCCGGCTCGCGAGGCGCACGTGCACGTAGTTGCCTGGCCAGCCGTCAGTGCTTGCGTGCGTGCGCAGGGAGACGCGAGCGCACGCACCCTCGCCCGGCACGTACTGCATCACCGTGCCCACCGCCTGCAGCTGTTGCAGCACGAGCGCCGTCGCGGCGGGCGGGAAGCCGAAGACGGTGACCCACGTCGCGGCGTCGGCGTCCACAGGGCCCGGCGTGGGCGGCGCCGGCGTGAGCATCATCGGCGCCACCGGCCGCTGCTGCTGCTGCTGCTGCTGGTAGCGCGCGGCGGGCGTGACGGCCGGCGGCGGCGCAACGTTGTGTAGATCAGCCAGGAACAGCGCGGGCGGCGGCTGGTCGAGGCTGCGGGCGGCCGCGTGCTCAGCGCGCCGCGGATCGGATGTGCACGGCGAACGCGCACCGCTCGGCGCTGCCCATCCCGAGCGAGTCGCGCCGGTCCACGCGCGGGCGCTCGTCGGGCGAGCGGTACCCGCCGCCGCCGAAGAAGCTCGGGTCCAGCTGCAGCGCGCCCGCGCCCGCGCCCGGCCCATCCGGCCCCGGCGCCGCCGACATGGCCGGGAGGAACTGCAGCGGGAGGTGCCGCGCCGGCGTGGGCGTGGCCGATGCACCGCCGCCGCCGCCGCCGCCGCCGCCGGCCGAGGGCGTGGCGGGCGCCGGCGCCGGCACCGAGGGCGTCGACGGCCACGAGGGCGCGCGGGTGTACAGAGACATCCCCGCGACAGTTGTAAATGAGCGGCTATCGCGAGACGTACGTGCGCCTCAGCCGAACAGCCAGAGAGAGAGAGAGAGAGATGGGCGTGGCCCTGAGCACGCCGTTTCGCCCTTCGTGCTCCTCTTCGTCGTCGTTGCGCTGACCCGCTTTGTCTGAGCGCGACCTGCTGCCCAGTAGTAGTAGACAGTCAGGCACTTCCCGCCCCGCCGACCACGCGCCGCCCGGGCAGCTGCGCAAACCACCCGGGCCCGCGCGGCTCGTCCACGTCCCGCTCGTCGCCGTCGCCGTGCAGCGAGATGTCGCGCAGGCGCTCGAGCAGCACGTGCATGGACCGCGCCTCGGGCGTCTGGTGCCAGCGCGGGTCGGCGTCCTGCACCTTGACGTCATCGCTGCGCGCGGCCTCCTGCCGCTGGATCGCGCCCATGAGCGACGTGCGCGTGAGCCGCGCCTCGCTGCTGGGTGCGGCGGCCAAGGCGCCGGCGTCCTGCCGCGCGCTGCGGCGCACGAGTGCGACGAGGATCGCGGGGCGGTGCGCGATCGTCGCGTTGAGAGTGAGGTGCACGTCGACGCGGTCAAACAGCGCGATCTCGACCGCGGGCGCCGCGGGCGACGCCAGCCGCATGCGCCCGGGCCCGACGCGCTCGACCGTGCAGCCGCTGGCCGTCTCGCCCGGCGGCCCGCCAAAGACCGACGCGGCGACCTGCACGCGCCCGTCGCGGTCGAGCAGGTGCACGGGCGCCTTGAGGCCCAGGCGCGGCACAAAGACCAGGAACTGGCGGTCGCGCACGTCAAAAACGACAGCGTCCTCGGGCAGCACGCCGTCGGGCCGCTGGCGCAGCGCGTGCTTGACGTAGAGCGCCTGGAAGAGCTCGGTGCAGTCTCGCTGGGCCGCCTTGGACGCGCGGTTGCGCTTGTTGAGGTGCGCCGTGAGCTCGCTCAGCTCGGCCTGGCCGGGCACGTCGGGCATGCCGAGCTCGTCCGGCGGCACGCGCGGCCGCGCGCACAGCGTCAGGAGCGCGCGGTGCACGAGGATGTCGGCGTAGCGGCGGATGGGCGACGTAAAGTGCGTGTAGCGCTCAAGCGCGAGGCCGTAGTGGTACCACGCGTTGACCGGCTGGTCGCCCGTGCAAAAGTACCTGCGCCGCGCGGTGAGATGCGTACGCGTATGCTCGCGGCCGCACGCAACGCACTCGGCCTCGGTCATCGCCGTCACCGCGAGCGACCGGATCAGGCTGCCGGCCACCGCGCTCGTCTGCGCCGCCGCCATTGCCTCAAGCGACGCCGCGAGCGCCGCGTTGCTCTGCGTGCCGAGCGTGTGTCCCTGCGCGCGGCGCTCGTTGTCAGCCTCGGCATCGCACACAAGCAAACGTACGAGGATGGAGGCGAGGCGCTCGAGGCCGCGAAAGTTGGTCGGGGCCGGGATCGGGTGGCGCCGCAGCACGGAGCGCGTCGGGTAGCCCTGGGTGATGCGCTCGGCGACGAGGGCGTTGGCAAGGATCATGGCCTCGGCGACGATGCGGTTGACCTCGAGCTCGCTCTTGGCCACTGGCGTGCACGAGGCAGCACAATCAGCGCACGCAGCGCCGCGCCGCGAGGCCCAACGCACCGAGCGACTCGACCTCCTGCGATGACGCGGCCGACATCTTGAAGCGGATCTCGCTGCTGCTCAGCTCGAGCGCACCCTGGCCGAGCCGGCGCAGGCGCAGCCGCCGGCACACGTCGCGCAGCTGGAGCAAGTTGCGCAGGTTCTTGGCCTCAAAGTCGGCGGCTGTGTGAGGCGTCAGCCAGCGTGCTCACACCAAGCGCGGCGGCCCACGCACGCAGCTCGCGCAACATCGCCCGTTGCGCCTCACTCAGCACCAGCCCGTCCGCGCAGTCCAGCAGCGCCTGCGCCTGCTCGTAGTACATCTCGCGCACGGAGCGGATGATGGTGCGGCCGAACCACGTCGCCACAACCTCGGCCGTATCGCGGTGCACCTCAGCCAGCGCGGTCACTTTGGCCCAATCAGCATGTATGGGCCGAGCGCGCGTGCGTGCGTGATCGCGCACCGGCAAAGCGGTCCCGGTTGCCGCGCAGCGAGCACAGGTCCTCGCTCAGCACCGCTACGGCAATGCGTCAGCTCGCAACCACAGTTGCAGCGACCGCACCGGGCAGCATGTTGAAGCGGCGGTCGGCGAGGTACACGGTCGTGCCGCTGCGATCGACACTGGTCAGCGCCGCGCCGCTGAAAGGCACGCACGCGCTCACCGGTTGCGCGACTCGATGTCAGCGAGGCTGCCGGGCGTGACAAACGCGCTGACGTCGGCGATGTGCACGCCCAGCTCGACGTTGCCTTCGCATCAATGAGCTCGCAGACACGCCAGGCCGCCCGCGCACCGTTCGGCAGCAGCTGCGCCGACAGCGCATCGTCAATATCCTCGCTGCCCTTCGGGTCAATGCTAAAGATGCGGTGCGACGTGCGCAGGTCGCGCCGCTCGGCAAGGTCGCGCTGCAGCAGGGCAGTCAGCAGGTGGACAACCATCCGGGCCCGCACGCACCGCTGTGATAGTCCAGGGGCGCTCGGGCGTGTTGACGGGCATGGACGCGAGCAGCGCCGTGCTGAACGGCTGCACCGTGATCTCGTTCTCAACCAGCACGGCCTCGACCTCGGTGTCGAGCGCGTCAACGGGGCCGAGCGCGCGCAGAAAGTGCCCGCTCGGGTATCTGCAGGCCGTCAGCCGTGCACGCGACAGCACGCAGCGCACGCGCGCACATCGAGTGCTCGGGCCAGTCGTGCACGCGCACAACGAGGCGCTGGTCGGTGAAGCGCGGCACGTCGTTGAGGTGAATGCGGATCTTGGGGATGCGGTAGTCCATCGGCACGGCGAGGACGTGGCCCGACATCTGCACCCCCGCGCGTCAGCAGCACGCGTATCGCACTGCGTGCTCAGACCTGCGACGTCGCCTGCAGCGTCACGACGTACGGCCGCCAGTTGCGCTGGCGGATGCCGACCACGCGTCCCGTCGGCAGCGCCTCGGGCGCGTCTGCGGCGGGCAGCTGTAGCGCGTCCTCGTTGACCTGCGGCGGGCCGGACGGCGGCGCGAGCGCCTGCACGGTCTGCCACTGGCTGCGCGCGAGCAGCTCCACCACGACGACGTCGCCGTGCACTGCCGCGATCGCACGTGAGCCGAGCCGCAGCCACACATGGCACGCACCCGCGCGGTTGCGGTGCTGCGCCCCGACCACGACGACGTGCTGCCCGTCGTACGCGCCCAGCACGAGCGCCTGGCCGTCGCCGCCCGTGCCGACGCGCAGCTTGCCGTGCAGGAAGATGCCCGACTTGATGCCGGCCTCGAGCGTGTCGGCCGACTTGTGCTGCGGTGCGCGTGATCAGGCGCGCGTGAGGCAGCAAGCTGAGCGCACGGGCGGGAAGGGCAGGCTGTCACCGTCGCCGGCGGCCGCGTCGGGGCGCAGCACCTTGTCGGCGCGCGCTGCGACGAGGGCCGCGACGAGGTCGCGCAGGGCCACATCGCCGCTAAAGTAGGTCTCGACGTACGCGGCCGGGCTGAGCAGCGTCACGCCGCGCGGCACGTCGGCCGGCGCGTACTCGGTGAGGACGACAAGCGGCACGGCGTAGTCGAGGTGCTCGGCGAGCCACGCGGCGGTCCTGACGACGGCACGCAGGTTGCGGTCGCGGCGCGTCTCGTGCTGGGCGCGCGCGGTGTGCGTGTGCGCGTGCTTCTGGTTCGGGAAGACGATGTTGCCGCCGTGCGGGTCGGCGGCGAGTGCGCTGCGGCACGGGCGTGAGCAGCCAGGCCCTCCCGATTGCACGCGCGCACCGCAGGCGGCGGTACATGCGCGTGCCCTCGTCGACGTGTGCCGCGTCCAGCACAGTCTCGCAGACGACGACGCCGTGGCGCGCGCGGGCGAGGGCCGGCTGCTCGAGCAGGTCGGCCATGTCGAGCGCGGTCTGTGCCGATGCGCCGTGAGCGTGGGCGCGCGACGGGGCCCGGCCCGACGGCGCACGTCCGCGTCCGGTACAAGGTACAGCGGCGCGTCGGCGGCGAGCAGCGGGAGGTCGGGCGGTGTCGGCGGGCACGCGCGGCGGCAGCGGCGGCTGCGGCACGGCAGGTCCGTGCGCACGTACGCCTCCCGCACGATCCGCGTCAGCGCTGCGCCGTTGGCCGCGACGTGCGTCCACTGCCGCTCCGCCACACGGTGAGGGCTGAAGAACATCCGTGAACGAAGCGGCTGCGGGCGATGCGTCAGCCACACCCTACAGCAGATAAAGTTGAACGGTGAAGCCCACACCGTGACCGATGGCTGGAGGCGCACGGCTCGTCGGTGCGCTCATCAAGGCGCTCGTGGATGCCCGTGAGCAGCTCGAGGCGGGAGAACAACGCGCTCGCGTCCAAGCAGCGCCTCTTACAAAAGTGCCTTTTTGAACCTAAACTGAACTCCTTGTGTCACTGTGGGGCCGAGTCGTCCTTGGTGGCCCGAGGCAGCCTCAGGGGTTTCCCCCCGCATCACGAGCAGTGCTCGTGGTTCTTTGAGATAAGCCAGGCCTGTTCCAGTTCAAACCAGACGCGATGTCCTTGATGACGACGCTGCCGACTCCGCTTGCTTGTTGCAGGTCGGCCACCTGACGGTCGAGGTCACCGCGTTGGTGGTCGGACGACTCAGAGACGCGAGCGTAGCAGATCGTCTTCTTGTTGGCGTTGCTTGCCGTGACGGGCGTGTGGTCTTGGAAGAGAACACGAACGTCGTCGAGGTTGTACCGGCGACATTGCCCGACCGTGCGCACACACGACACCTTGCCGAGGCGGTGCCACCGTTGTAG
>CALSCO010000241.1:0-20161 GCA_943704415.1 Parvularia atlantis | reverse complement strand
AGCCGAATTGCAAACATTATTTTGTGCAAAAGCAAACAAAGCGGAATCGCTCACTGGAGCAGAGTGCGCAGACGGAAAAGAGAAAATGGAGAGAAGTGCGTACTTTGCTTCATAAAGCGCGAAAAGGTCTCTGCGGTCCCACTCGGAGTTGCAGCCGTGCCATTCGATGCACATCCGTCCTGCTGTGTCTACAGCCGGCTGAGCAGCGCGGGGTCGAACGCCTGGCGCAGCACGCGCACGCGGTCCTCGACGGCGCGCAGTGTTACCTCGGTCCTCGGGCCATACAGCTCGAAGCCTTGCGCACGCGCGTGAGTTAGGAGACACAGGCGAAAGGCGGGCACACGCACCGTGCGGGCACGCGCGGCGCAGCACCAGCTCGACTGACACGCCCTCGCCCAGCAGCCGTTGCGCGTAGGCGATGCCCTGCTCGATGAGTGTGCGTGCCTTCCAAACACGCACAACGCACCTCGTCGCGCAGTGGGTCGAGCTCGCACAGCTCGATGTACGCCGGCGGCAGACCTGCAAGACTCGGCGTGTGCAGCGGCGCAGCGTATGGCGGCGGCGCGGCAGGGTTCACGCCCGGGCCGAGGTAGTGACGCCACATGTTGACGAGCGAGTCGCCCGTTAGGACGGGCGTGGCGGTGGCGGCACGCGCGCCCGCCGTCAGCTCGCTGTCGGTCACGGGATAGATGAGCAGCTGGAAGCACAGCGCGGGGCTGCCGGGGCGGTCGCGGCAGAGCTGGGCCACGGCCGTGGCGAGGCACCCGCCGGCTGACGCGCCACCGACGGCGATGCGCGCCGGATCGATGCGCAGGCGCCGCAGCTGCACAGGGTCGGCGGTCCAGCGCACGGCGTCGTAGCAGTCCTCCAGCGGCAGTGGGAAGGCGTGCTCGGGCGCGAGGCGGTAGTCGACCGAGATGACGACGCTGCCGGCGCGATCGGCCAGCGCGAGGCACATGGCGTGGGCGCTGTCGAGCGTGCCGAGCACAAACCCACCGCCGTGCACAAAGACGACGCACGGCACCGCGCCCGCCCCGCCCGCCGTCGCCATCGGCTCGTACACGCGCAGCGGCACACGATGGCCCGGCGTGATGCTCGACGGCGCCGCGTCGCCATCGTGCACGCGCACGCCCGGCGGCACTTTCATGCGCACCGCCGCTGCCCGCGCCATCTGCGCGCTGATCGTGCGCGTCTCGAGCAGCGTCGCGTCGTCAAACAGCACCGGCGCAGCCGAGAGCGCCGCGTTCGTCGCGAGCTGGTTCAGGGCGAGCATTCGACTTTCGACAGTGTGACACGCGGCCATGGCTGCCACGTGGCCCGAGGAGGCGCAGCGCATCGCGGCGCGGCTCGTCGCGGCGCCCCTGGTGCTGCTGGGCCGCGCGGCGGCGGGCGCAGACGCGGCGGCGTCGAGCGAGCTGCTGGTGGTGGTCAAGCGGCTGTACGACGCCGGTGCGCGGGCGCGGGCGAGGCGTGTGTAAGCCGCGCGACTGAGACGATCGGCAGGCGTGGATGGGTGGCCCGCGTTTGGCGAGCTGCCGGCGCTGCTCGTGGACGGCTTCGATGGCGAGCAGATCTGGGAGGAGCTGCAGCTGCGCCACCGGCCGCTGCTGGCGCGGCTGCGCGACGATGTGGCGGCGCTGGAGCAGGTGCGGCACGGTGTGGTGTGCGTGTGCGTGTCTTGACATTTGCACCGCCGCGCAGGAGGCCGAGCGTGCGCCGGCAGAAGAGGAGGACGACGGCGACGACGACGACGGGAGCGCGCTTGCACAGCAAGACGAGGACGAGAGCGGTGACGAGAACGAGGACGAGCAGGAGACCGAGCTCGAAGGCGAGGACGACGACGATGAAGATGACAAAGCAGACGAGGAGGAGGAAGAGGAAGAGGCGCCGGCAGCGGCCCGCAGCAAGAGCACAAGCGCGATCGACGACGACTTTTTCTCGCTGCACGAGATGCACAAGTTTGTGGACGACGTCGAGCGTGAGGAGATGGATGAGGACGACGTCGAGCGCGACGAGGACGACGTCGAGCGCGACGAGGGCGACGACGCAGACGACGCAGACGAGGATGAAGAAGAGGAGGAGATCGACTACTTCCAGGGTGCGTGGCCAAAGCCAGAGTGTGCTGCGTGTGACGAGCGCGCGCAGATGTGCCCGACGAAGAAGGCGCCGACGAGGGAGACGAGGACGACGACGAGGACGAAGACGGTGGCCCCAAGTCGGCTGCGGAGATCAGCTACCGCGACTTTTTCGAGCCGCCGCGGCCAGAGAAGCGCAAGGCGCGCGGGCGACCGTCGCGTGTGGCGCAGGCGGTCGATGCCGCCGCCGCAGCCGACGAAGACGACGGGCTTGACGCGGACGAGGATGGCGACGACGACAACGACAACGACGACGACGACGACGAGACACCAGGCAAGCGCCGGCGCATCCTTGACGACGAAGACGACGAGGAGGACGACGAGGAGGCCAAAGGTGGCGGCGTCGGCAAGCCTGCCCGTTGACCCGCCCGCTGACGCTCGCGCTCGCACCAGGCCTGTCCAAGTACGAACGCAAGCTGCGCGACATCCGCAAGACGATTGCGCAGCTCGAGGAGGATAACCTGCAGAAGCGCTCGTGGCAGCTGATGGGCGAGGTGCGCGACGACCGGCGTGTACGCGCCTCCACGGCTGAACACGGCGCCGCCCAGGCCTCGGCGCGCGACCGCCCCGTCAACAGCCTGCTCGAGGAAGTGCTCGAGTTTGACCAGGCGACCAAGGGCGTGCCGCTGATCACGGAGCAGGTGACATCGTCGCTCGAGGACATGATCAAAAAGCGCATCCTCGACGTGCGTCTCACGCGAGCTATGGCAGACGCGACTTACACGCGGGGCGGCGCAATGGCCAGCGCATGTTTGACGACGTCGTGCGCAAGAGCGACGACGACAAGGCGCGCGCCGGCGCCAAGCCCGCCGCCGAGCTCGAGCACGACAAGTCCAAGAAGTCGCTGAGCGAGATCTACGAGGAGGCGTACTTGAAGCAACAGCAGAAGGCCGGTGGCAAGCCGGACGAGGCGCGCGACGGGGCGCCACAGGAGCTGCACCCGCTGGCGGCCAAGCCAAAGTCCGAGACGGAGAAGATCCACGTGCGCATCCGCGAGCAGTACATGGCGCTGTGTGAGCGGCTGGACGCGCTCACCAACTTCCGTTTCACGCCCGCGCTGCCGGAGCAGGCCGAGATGCAGGTGCGTTGGGCGCGGGTGTTTTATGCCGGGGCTGACGGAGCTTCGGCGCGCACAGATCGTCTCGAACGTGCCCGCGATGGTTGTGGAAGAGAAGGTGCCGACGGCGTTCTCGGACGCGAACCGGCTCGCGCCTGAAGAGATCTACCGGAAGAAGCGCGTGGTGATTGCGGTGCGCGCGGTTCGCACTGCGGACGTGCGCGTGCGCTGACGGCGCGCTGCAGGGCCAGACGGAGATGTCGGCGGCCGAGAAGAAGCGGCTGCGGATCAAGGCCAAGCACACGCAAAAAGCCAAGGAGAAGCGACGCGCAGCTGGTGACATGAAGCGGCTCGAAAAGTGCGCGCGCCGAACCGCAGTCTTTGCTGCTGAGCAGCTCCGCACAGGTCGCGGCCGGGGCTGGGCAACAAGCACGTCAAGGCCAAGCTGCAGGACATCGTGAGCAAGGCGACGGCGCGGGGCAACGTCAAGATCATCGGCGACGCGGGCCTGGCGCCGGAGAGCACCGCCGAGCGCAAGCGCAAGGCCGCGCGCGCGCCCAAGACGAGCTCTGCGCTCAAGCTGTCGTGAGGGGGCTGGCACGTTGGCTGTACACAACGTCGCTGTACAAAAAGAAAAAAAACTGCACGCACGTCAAACATGGCCCGCAGCGGCAGCAGCAGTGAGAAGACCCGCTTCCTCGTCGTCGTCGTCCTTCATGACATGCAGCGCGTCCATCTGGATCACGTCGGCGCTGGTGGCGCCGCCCAGGCCACTGCTGCTTGAGCTGACGACGCTGGTGCTGGTGCTGGACGTCCACGCCCAGAGGTTCGCAAGCGAGAAGTCTTTTTGGCTTGGGCCCCAGACGAGAAATACACCGATGCACATAACGATGAAGCTGGCACGCGCAGGGCGTGAGCCGGCCGCAGCCACGTGCCCGGATGTGCGCACCCGCAGATCACGTTGAGCACGTCGCGCGCCGACTGCACCTCGGCGCCCTGGAAGCAGATGAGGTTCGCGACGATCGTTGTTGTCGTGAAGAAGACGTAGTACACGGGCGAGACGGCGGCGGCCGGGAACAGGTCGAGCGCCTGCGCGCGCACGCGACGCGGTGTGAGGTGCATGTGCGCCGCGATGTGCGCTCGTGTGCACCTTGTTGAGGTAGTTGAGCTGGAAGAGCAGGCCGAAGAGCATGCACAGGAGGAAGACGTACGTGTACGGCGATGTCATCTGGTTGTTGCCGGCGAGGCTGACGCGTACGGCGACGCCGACGCTGTGGCCGCAGGTGAGCCGAGTGCCAGGGGCGAAGTGCGTGCGCGCACCCCTTGCACGCGATGACGAGGAGGGCGCCGCCGAACGAGCACACTGAGATGTACACCAGCATGTTGTGCCGGCCGTGCTTGGGCGCGACGAGCCAGAGCATGAGCACGATGAACAGCAGCGAAAGCACGAGGAAGACCACGAACGCTGCCGCCGCACGCGCCGGTCAGCCGCCCCCCATCGCAACTGAGCGCGTGTGCAACGCACCGGGCTGCGAGATGTAGAACACGATCTCGTTGATCGACTGCAGGTCGCGCTCGTGCGGCGCGTGCAGCACGATGACCGTGGTGCCGATGGCGCACAGGCCGCAGCCGATCTTGCCGCTGCGGTCGAGGCGCTCGCCGAGGAAGAGCGATGCGAGCACGGCGCTGCGTGCGGCGTCAGTGCGACGCGGCAGTCGAGGCGTTGGCGCACCTGATGACGACGCTGAGCGCGCCCATCGGTGTCACGAGGATCGCGGGCGCGAACGAGTAGGCCGCGAAGTTGAGAAACTCGCCGATGGCCACTGCGCGCACATGCGACGCCAGCGCGACGTGACGTGAGCGAAACGCGGCCGTGACGTGGCGTCGCACGCACTCAAGAATGTCCCGCCCCACCACACGGGCTTCAGCAGGAAGCGGTACGACTCGCCAGTGCCTGTAGCGCGCGTCGTTGGGCGGGCCGTGTGCGCGCGCGCGGGTGGGGGCGTGGTGGGCGCGGTGGGCGGCGCACCATGGCCCTCGGAGTGGTTGAGCGCGTACTTCTTAACGCAGAAGCTGGTGCCGATGAGCACGCTCGAGAGCAGCGCCAGGCAGAATCCCGCGATGCGCGCGTCCATCCTTGTCTTGAACGCGCGCAGCACATGCACGCGCGCGCGCGCGAGGCGGGTGTCGGCTGCGCGTGCGCACGGTTTGAGCGGCGAGGTGCCACGGGCGCGATCACAGCCCCAAAAGTGACACTCTGCGTGCTGTCTGTCTGCTGTCACGTGCGCCCCCCTCTCTCCACGGCAGCACACGCGCAGCACACGCGCAAGGCACGCGCAAGGCACGCAGCAAGGCAGCAGCAAGCGCACGACACGCGCAGCAGCTCGCTGCCAAGGCAGCAGACAGCCGCCAGCGCGCCGCCGCTCGTCCTGTGACGTCACGAAAGCGGCCATGCTGGGAACGGGCCGACTTCAGCCATGGACGACCGTCTGCTCGGCTTCGTGCTCGCGGCCGGCAGCGCCGTGAGGTGCGTCGCCCACGCGTGCCGCGCAGCGCCCGCGCCGGCCCGCTCATGCCGGGACGCGCGCAGCATCGGCACCAGCTTCGTCGTCAAGAAGCACGGGCTGAGCACGTCCGAGGGCAGTGGTGCGGCGCCGCCCACGCGGTGAGATACCGGCAGCTGAAGCGGCGCGGGCGCGGCGCAGGGACCGGCAGCAGCTACGCCTTCCTGCTCAACCCGATCTGGTGGGGCGGCACGTTCCTCAGTGCGTGCGACGCCACGTCACGGCCGCGTTTCGCTCACGTCGCGCGTCGCGCAGTGGCCGTCGGCGAGGTCGCAAACTTCGCGGCCTACTCGTTCGCGCCCGCGATCCTAGTGACACCGATGGGCGCGCTCAGCGTCGTCATCAGGTGCGCCAACGCCTCGACTGCCGCGTCGCACTGACGCCGCACGCAGCGCCGTGCTCGCATCGCTCTTCCTCGGCGAGCGCCTCGACCGCAGCGGCAAGATCGGCTGCGGCCTGTGCGCCATCGGCACCACGGTCATCGTGCTGCACGCGCCGCACGAGCGCGACCTGCAGTCGATCAACGAGATCGTGTTCTACATCTCGCAGCCCGGTGCGTTGCACACGCGCTCAGTTGCGATGGGGGGCGGCTGACCGGCGCGTGCGGCGGCAGCGTTCGTGGCGTACATGTTTACCGGCATCGCCGTCATGGCCTACTTCCTGTGGAAGCTCGCGCCGCGCTACGGCCAGCGCAACATGCTCGTGTACATCACGGTGTGCTCGTTCGGCGGCTCGCTGCTCGTGATCGCGAGCAAGGGGTGCGCGGGCGGGCTGTGCTGCGCCGTCGCCTTTGCCCCGCTCAACGCGTTCGTGCTTGCGCAGCGTCGGCGTTGCCATCAAGCTCACGGTCAGCGGCAACAACCAGTTCTTCTACCCGGCGACGTACGCTTTCTTTTTCGCGATGGTCTTCGGCATCGTCTTCCAGCTCAACTACCTTAACAAGGTGCACACGAGCGCACATCGCGGCGCACATGCACCTCACACCGCGTCGCGTGCGCGCGCAGGCGCTCGACCTCTTCCCGGCCGCGGCCGTGTCGCCCGTGTACTACGTCTTCTTCACGACAACAACGATCGTCGCGAACCTCATCTGCTTCCAGGGCGCCGAGGTGCAGTCGGCGCGCGACGTGCTCAACGTGATCTGCGGGTGCGCGCGCTTTCTTTCCGTGCTGCGCACAAGCTCACGCCGCGCCCATGAAAGGTTCGCCGTCATGTGCATCGGCGTCTTTCTCTTGTGGAGCCCCAACCAGACCGACATCATGCGCTCGATGACGCTCAAGCTCGACGACGCCGAGGAGGGCACCGCGGGCGGCGGCTTCCCGAAGGACAAGGTGTGTGCGCGCGCGCTCAACGCCACCCCGCAGCAAGCGCCCTGCTCACGCCTGCTCACCCGCAGGAGGTCAGGTTGTAAAGCAAACATGTGTATGTGGGAGGGGGACTGCGCTCTGATCATGCACGCTGCTTCTGCCGACGTCACACCGCCTTCTTCTTCACGACAATCCCGAGCGGGTTGGCTGCGGCCTTGCGCTTGTTGTCCGCGGGCTTGGCGGGCGGCGCCGGCGCGGTCGTCGCGGCGGCCAGCTGCGGCTTGGCGGGCGGCGCAGGCTTGGGCGGCTTGCCGGCGGGTGCTGCGGACGACGAAGACGAGGAGGACGACGCTGCCGCGGACGAAGCAGACGCAGGACCGCGCGGCTTGACGAGCTCAAACAGATCGATCTCCTCGATCACCTCTTGCTCGTCGTCGTAGTCCTCGCCACCTCCGCCTCCACCACCGCTGCCGCCCGCGTCGCCCCGCCGCGCCCCGAACGCCTGCCGCACCAGGCGCTCGTCCTCCTCGTCCTCGGCCACCTGCTCCGCGACGTCCTCGGCCGCGTGCTGCTGCAGCACGGCGTCGATGCCAACGCGCTCCTGGCGCGCGCGAATCGAGCGCATCTCGTCAAGCGCGTCGAGGATGTCGATCTCGCGCTTGGTCTCGGCCGTGCGGTTCTCGAGGTGCTTCATCGGGTTGTTCTCCTCCTCCTTCTCGCGCTCGCGCTTGGCCTCCTCGACCGCGTCCTCGGCGTCGCGCCACGGCTCGAAGTTGCGCGACGCGCCGTGCTCGCACGTGTAGTCGGCGTTCTTGGGGTCGGTCTTGAACGTGATCTCGGCGGCGCAGCGCGTGCACTTGATGTAGAAGCTGCGCGGACGTGAGCGCCCACGAGAGCGAGGCGACTGCGCGCAGCGCGCACCGGAAGATCTGGATCGACAGGTACTTCTCGCCGATTGCGTTCTCCTTGCGCGCGTTGAACTTCTTGCCCTTGTAGATCCACTCGCCGCACGTGTTGCAGCGCATGCTGAACGGGGCCATCAGGCGCACGATGTGCTGCGCATCCGCCGATCAGGCAAAACGGGCACACGGCACACATCGCGCCGGCGCACCTGCGCATCGAGCGGCCGCTTGCGCCGCGGGATCTTGGCCGGGTCGAAATCCGGCGGGTAGTACTGCGGGCGCGTGCGTGCACGCGGCGGTGGGCGGCGGCGGTGGGCGGGCGGCGGCGGGCGCGGCAAAGGCGCACCTTATTCAAGACCTTGCGCTCACCCATCCTGCGTACACAGCGTTGGCAATCAAATGTTACACGAAAGGGCTACATTACGGCTGCTGGCTGACACGAGCGAGCGCGTGTTCGTTGTCGTCGATGAGCTCAACGAGGCTCGCGCGCAGCTCGTCCGCGAGCTCGCCCGACGTCGTTGCGATGGCCATCTGCACGCGCCGCAGCAGCGTATACTCCTGCGCGGCGTCTGAGGGCACAAGCGCTGCACGGAACAACTGTCGCACCTTGTCCAGCCGGTCCTTCAGCGCGCGCAACTCGTGCGAGACGTCGACCGGCTGCTGCACCGTCGCTCGTGCTGATGCCGGTGCTGATGCGGGTGCCGATGGCGGACCGGTATCGGCAGCGGCGGCCGGCGGATCGGGTGCGGGAGGCGGCGGGTACGTCGGCGCGGTCGGTGGCGGCGGCGTGCCCGAGGCAGCGCCCGAGAGCGCGGCCGGGCTGGTCTCGATTGAGAGCGTGCGGATGATAGGACGCACGTCCTCGCTGCGCACGCGCCGGTGCGCGGCACGCTTGGCCACGGGCGCGGCCAGCAGTGTGCCAGGCGGCAGCGGCGCGGGTGCGGTCGCGGCGGAAGCAGTCGACGAGGCGATCGAGACGGCGTCGGCCTCGTGCGCGATCAGTTGCTGCACGCCTGCGTCAGCCGTGCGCATGAGGCACAGTCGGCGGCAACGCACCGCCGTGTCGAGCGACGCCCTCGTCGTCCGCTGCGCAGCGCAGGGTCAGCACCAGTCGCGCTCACGCCGACGCGGCACGCACCACGTGTGACACTTGTTGCGCCGGCTGGTGGTGCTGCTGCTGCCCACGCAGCCAGTACGACGACGACGCCGGGCTGAGCAGGTCGCCCTGCGACGACGGGCCGCCGATGCTGAGCGACGACGACAGCCCGCCGAGCACCGAGCCCAGGCCACTGCGCAGCCCCGAGAACAGCTGTGCCGAGGTCTTCTCGGGCTCGCACGCGCTCGACATGGCCGCGCGGCAGTGCTGCGGCCGAGCTCAGTCGCCGACCACGCATGGCAGTGCGTGCGCACGCACCCGGTGCACGGCCATGCCACAGTCGATGCAGCGAAAGTACGACCCTGTCACGAGGCTCTTCCACATGAGCTTGCTGCAGACGTCGCAGCGGAGCGAGCCCGGCGGCATGATCGAGTGCTGGAACAGCTTGTGCAGCGAGTCCCACACATTGGTCTTGCGCGCTGCGCGCCGCGGCTCAGCGCCACGCCCGCGCGCAGGAACCCGCAAGCGCGGGGCAACCGTGCAGCAGAAAGTTGTACAGCTCGCCGCGCGTGATCAGTCCGTCCTTGTTCTTGTCGAGCGACTGGAAGCTGTACAGGAACGGGAAGAACGTGGCCACGTTCTCAAACTCCTCCATGCTGAGCGAATCTGAGTGGTCAAGGTCAAACTGCGCGCCGACGGTACGCGTCAGCGTGCGTGTCGCGTCTGGGCGTCGCACTGTGCGTGCCTCACGAAAGATGGCGTCGCACAGCTCCTGCACGGCCATCTCGACGCTGACGTCGTCCGCCTGCTCGTCGGCGTCGACCGTGCCGTGGCCTGCGTCGGACTTTTTGGCGGCCGCGTGCAGGCCTGCGCCGTGTCGCTCAGCAAGTCCACGCGCGCACACGGCAGCGCGCGCGGCACCGTAGAGCCCCGTCGCCATGTGGCTCAGGAACGCCTGGAAGGCCGACTTGTCCTCGGGCACCTGGCGCTGCGGCGTGGCTGGGTGCCGGGCCCGCGGGCCAGCTGTCAGCACCTGCGGCAGCAGGCGATCGCCGCACCTTCGCGCGGCTCGCGCAGGTACGACAGCTTGTCCATGTCCTGCTCCGAGACGACCGGATGCATCGCCAGGTGCAGGATGTTCCAGAGCGACTGCTCCACCGGCTGCGGCTGCAAGTGGCGCTGCGCGACAAGCGCCTGGCGGATGGGCTGCGCCTGCGGTCGCGCCATGAGCAGCAGCAGCAGCGAGTGCGAGGGCGCTAGGCGCAGCCGCACCAGCGCAGCCAGCCTGGCTAAGTTGAGCTCGCCGCCCGCGCTGGCCACGTCCTGCTTGCGGAACGCGTCGTTCGAGTGCACGAGGTCCGACACGAGCAGGCCGACGTACGGGATGCTGCGGTCTGCGGGCGCACGCGTGAGAGGCGCGCCAGCGTACCCCACTCCCGCACCGGCGTTGTCGCGCAGCTCCTGCCGGTACCGCGCAAAGTTGTTCTCGGGCGAGAGGAATGACGTGAGCAGCTCCCACGACATCTGGTAGCGCCGCGGCAGGGCCGCGAAGGTGTGGCGCAGCCGGAAGACGGCGTTGTGCGTCAGGCCGCTGTAGACGGCGAAGAGCGAGTTGTAGTCGTGCACGGCGCGCAGCCGCACGGCGACCTTGATGAACTTGGCGAGCATCTGCACGCGGTCCTTGAGCGCGGCCTCGTTCAGGATCATCTGCACCACCCAGAACGCCATCTGCCGCGCCCTCACTTGTTCAGCACGCCAAATTGGAGCGCGTCCGCGGCGCGCACCTGGTTGAACAGGCGCACGTTGCGCACAAAGGCGTTCTGGTGCGCGCGCACGCTGCTCGAGCGGCGCGCGATCGCGTTGTGGTCGAGCGGCTGGAGCAGCTCGTCGGCCGACTTGCGCCCGAGCGTGCCGCTCTTGCTGCGGATGCAGCCGGCAAAGTCTGACGGGCGCAGGGCGCGGTACACGTCTAGCTGCATCTGCTGCAGGTGCAGGCTGAGCACAGACGAGGGCATGTCGAGGAACTGCACGCCCGTGAGCGACGTCTCCGGGTTGCAGTCGCTGCGCCCGGGCGACGCCGACAGCGACGACGGCACGTAGGCACTCACCGGCACGGCCAGCTGCTGCGGCGACGGCCCGCCGGGCGAGGCCGGCTCGAGGAACAGCACGGGCGCGGGCACGACGGGCGAGTCGAGCTGGCTCACGACGCGCGTCTGAGGCCCGCGGCGCAGGCGGTCGGCCAGCGTCGTCGACGACTCGGACTGGAGGCTTGCGAGACGGTCGGCCGCGCGCACGAGCGCCTGCACGAGCATCTGCCGCATGTCGAGCGATGTTGTTGTTGCTGTTGCAGTAGCAGCAGCAGCAGCAGCAGCAGCCTCGGCCCGCAGCGCCGTCGCCACCACGCCCAGCCGTTCGCCCAGCTCGTCGTCTTCGAGAAAGTGCCGCGCGTGGTGCCGCGCCCAGAACACGGCCAGCGCCAGCGCCGGCGCGTGCCGCGCGGCCACGTCCTCGGCCAGCGCCGCCCACAGCGCGGCCGGTGTCAGCGCGGTCCACTCGAGCATGTACAGCACCAAATCGGCCGTTGGTAGCGCGGCCGGCGCCACGGCCTCGTCAGGCCCCGCCGCCGCCGCCACCGCTGCCGCCGCCTCGTCCAGCAGCAGCTGCTGCCGCGCCGCGCGCGCCGTGAGCCAGAGTATCGTGACAGCGAGGCGGGTGCCGCACCGCCGCCATCGCGCAAAGTGCGTGGCTGAGTTTTTGGTCCATGCCACGTGCAGGCCACCTGCGGCGATCGCTGCGCGCTGGTTGCTGAGGCAGACGTGCAGTGCTTTTGATGGACGCAGAGGAAGAGCAGGTCGCGCAATGACATGGTCCTGCTGGTCATGAACACGGCGATGATCATCACCTACCTCATGCGCAACGGCCTGCTCATCGACGGCGACAACCAACTTACGTGAAACTTAAGCGTCTCCCCTGGGCCTGGCCGAGGGCTCGGCTGCCGTTGGCGCGCCGCTGGTGTGCCTCGCACTGAGCCCGCGGCATGTTCGCAAATAGAGATACGTTCCATCGCTTAGTCACTCGGCCAGCGCCGCGCCGAGCTTCGCGGCCCAGGCCGCAAAGACGGCGTCGTCGGGTGCCTGGAGGCTGTAGGTCTTGTGCGCGGTGACGAGCTCGAGCACGCGTGGGCGCTTGGCGTGCTTCTGCGCGGGGGCGTGAGTGCGTGCCCGCAGAACGGGGGGGGGATGCATGCCTCGTCGGGCTTGTTGAACGCCTTGACGTCGGCCAGGGCGAGCGAGTTGCGCGGCTGTCTCCCGTCGGGCAGGAACCAGACGAGGCGGTCGCGGTGGAGGCAGATGCGGCGCGGCTGCCACTGCGCAAACATGCCGCCGCCGAGCTTGAGCATCGTGCCCTCGAGCAGGGGCTTGTCGTCCGCGGGCGCGGTGGGCGCGGTGGGCGCGGTGGGCGCGGGTGACGGCGCGGGTGACGGCGCGGGTGCAGGCGCAGGTGCAGACGTAGGTGCAGGCGCAGGTGCAGGCGCAGGTGCAGGTGAAGCAGCAGTGACGCTCGAGCCCTTGCCCATGGCGACGCTGACGCGGTCCACGGCCTGCTCGACGCCCGCGATCTGTTGTTGTTGTGAGTGCGACCGGCACTGACAGCAGCGCGCGCACAGGGGGCGCTCTGCGCACCAGGCCTGCGAGATCCGCGCCGGCCGTCGTCGCACCCGCCGCCGCCGTACCGCCCGCTGCGGCACTGCCGGGACGAGCGAGCGCCGCGCCGGCCGCGTCCAGTCGCCGGAGCAGTTCGCGGAGTCGCTCTTCCTGAGCCATAACTGAAGCAGAACTGCAAATTAGGCCTACGTACGTAACGGTAATGGAGAAGCGGCAACGTCTGGATGTGCGCGCACCGCATTCGCGCGCCTCGCTCGCGGTGACGCGGCGCGTGCGCAGGGCCAGCAGCCGCGCCATCCGTCATCGCAGCAGCAGCAGCAGCAGCAGCAGCAGCAGCAGGAGCACGAGCAGCAGCAGCGATGGCACGTCGAGGCCAGCCAGTCGCAGAAGCGGCTGTATTTCTACCATCCAGGCCTGCGCAAGTCCCTCTACGAGTTCCCGCCCGAGTTTGCGCCGCTGGCCGAGGACGCGTCGCACGACGTGCTCACGGGGCCCGAGGCGCCGCGTACCGCGATCTGCGTCGGCACGG
The DNA here is from genome assembly GCA_943704415.1 of Parvularia atlantis. Classification (NCBI taxonomy): domain Eukaryota; order Rotosphaerida; genus Parvularia; species Parvularia atlantis. The sequence continues at coordinate 6,909 of CALSCO010000241.1, read as the reverse complement.
CCGATGGCGCCATGCTCGACGCAACCGAGCAGGCGCTGCTGCTCGACACGGTGCGCGCCCCGAGCCACCCATCGCAGCAGCCGCGTGACCGCACCGAGCAGACGCAGCCGCATCCGCACCCGCAACACGAGCAGCAGCGTGCCGACGCCGTCGAGCGGCTGCGCGAGCACTACAACCGTCTGTGCAAGGTGCGCCAACCCTGGCCCACTGCTGCCCATTGTGCTCGCTGCTGATCCATGCGCACATCAGGAGAAGCTGTTTCTTGTGCAGGCGCCGAAAGAGTCGTTCAACCACTGGCTGTTCCAGGTGGCCTCCCGCACGCGTCCCCGCCAGCCGCCGCTCAACCGCGCGCGCGCGCAGATGTTCTCCGTGTCGTCCGAGCACCGGCAGGAGCCCGTCGTGCCCACGTCGAGCATCCGCGCGTCGCCCGCCGCGTCGGCACAGGGCATGTCGCCGCTCGAGCGGCAGCTGTACGAGGTGCGTCGTGGCCTGTTGTGCGCTTGGGCCGCAACAAACATAGCGCGCCCGCGCGCCTGCAGGTGCTGCCGATGTACGTCAAGCCGGAGCGCTACATCCAGAACGCGATCCAGGCGCAGCAGATCCTGCGCATGTTTGTGCAAAACTCGCTCAAGCTGTGCCAGGAGTACGGGCGCGTGGCGGCGTCGCCCGACGCGATCAGCAAGATCCAGGCGCGCGCAGACACACACACACACACACACACACACACACACACACACACACACACACACACACACACACACACACACACACACACACACGTACGCACACTGATGCGCCCGGCGACGCAACAGAGCGCGGCGTCTGGCACGCTCGCCTGGCTCGACGCGACGGGGCGCAACAGCTCGCGTGAGACGTACCTCGAGCGGCTGACGCAGCTGCGCGAGGACGTGCGCGTGCAGGTCAAGGTGCGATCGTGCCTGAGGCCCACGCTGGTGCTGCTGACGCGCACGCGCGCCGAAAGGTCATCGCCGGGCCTGCCGTGGCCGACGTGATCTCGGGGCTCAACTACGCGGCCGACATCGAGCTGCGGCAGATGCAGGAGCTGCAGCCGCGTGGGGTGCGCTGCGGCGCTTCCTGCCGGCTAGCGCGGCCGACCGACTGTTGTGCCTTGCAGCAAACGACCAACACCTTTGATCCGCCGATCGCGCGCAACGACTTCAAGACGGTGCTCTACGACCGCTTCGTGCGCATGACGTACAAGGACAACCCGGAGCTCGTGCTCGCAATCCGGCACTGGTCCAAGCTGCGCAAGGTGCGCCCGCGCGGCGGCTGGCTGTGCCGCGCCCACGCCCGCCGCGGTAGCTCTACCGCCGCAAGAACGAGGACGACGAGTCGCTGTTCCTGCCGCGCGTGTGGTGTCTGCTGCGCCGGTGCGGGCGGCGGGCGGGCAGGTCGTCGCGGCTCACGCAGCGGGCGGGTGCAGGTACCAGACGCTCTTCGGCGCCAAGAGCTACGAGGGGTCCGGGTTCCAGGCGGCGCTGCCAGAGTCCGTCTTCAAGTACTTGAAGGTGGCTTTGCGCGCGGGCGCGGTGCGCGGGCCGAGCGTGCCCACATGCGCGCCCGCGGCCGAAAGAGCGCGCTGGGCGTGGACTTTGAGTGCTTTGCGTCGCCGCTCAACTGCTACTTCCCGGCGTACGGGTCGGCCTTTGCCGACACGGTGCGCGCGCCAGCCGGTGACCGGTGTCGCGATGGTCTGACAGGCGCCCGGCGCAGGACCGGTTCTTCGGCTCGCTCGGGTCGTTCTTCGACCTGGACCTGGTCGAGGGCTCGGTCGAGGCCAACCCGCCGTTCAACGAAGAGGCGATGTACGCGATGGCCGAGCGGATCGACCACGTGCGCGCGCGCGCGCTTGCGCTGCGCAGTGGCGTCTGACGCGCGTGGTGCCCAGCTGCTCGGCAAGTCCAAGAACCCGCTCTCGTTCTGCGTGATCGTGCCCGAGTGGGTCAACCCACCCACGCCCGCGATCAGCAAGATGCTCGCCTCGCCCTTCCGGCGCGCCGACCGCGTCGTGTCGGCACGCTCGCACACCTACAAGAACGGGTCGCAGCACATCGTCGACGACTGTGCGTGCCCGTGCGGTGTGCGCTGGCGTGTGCGTGTGGCGCTGACCGCGCGCGCTGCAGCCGAGATGTACTTTAGCGCGATCCACGACTCGCATGTGTTTGTGCTGCAGAACGAGCCCGGCTTTGCCAAGTGGCCGCCGACGGCCGAGCTGCTCGACGGGATGCAGCGCGCGTGGGGCGAGCCGCTGGACCGTGTGGTGCCGCGGGGCGAGCCGGCGCCGGCTTCGAAGCGGCCCGCACCGGACTCGTGATATCCACCCAGAGAGACAGTGCCTTGCGCAAAGCTAAACTAGAATCGTGGCACACGTACGCGCGCGGCCTCACAAGTGCAGCGAAACAAACGGCGGCGTGACGGTCACGAAGGCATCGCAGCGCGGGAAGGCCGGGCGGAAGTTGGCCTCGTTTCGCTCGACAAAGGTCGACACCTGGCCGATGTGCTCCATCAGCACCGAGTTGACCCGCACAGCCGGCCGCAGGAGCATGTGCTGCCGCTCGGGCTCGGCGCGCGTGGGGAAGAAATAGGCGTCGACGAGGAGGTCGATGGGCAGCCGGTCGAGGTTGCGCTGGACAAAGTCGGCAAAGCCCTTGACGTCCTGGCGGTGGTAGAGCAGGCCGTTCATGCCGTACGAGACCTTGAGCAGGGCAAAGGGCGTGGCGAGCTGCTTGGCGACGACGGGTGCAAGCTGGATGCGCTCGGCCACGGGCACGCCCATGAACGCGGCCAGGGCCCCGCGCACGTCCGGCTTGATAAACTCGGGCAGCGCGCCCGCATCGGCCTCGGGCGAGAGCAAGAACTCGAGCACGTCGTCCGACTCAATCGCGCTCAGCGGCGGCTCACGCGAGGCCACGAGCTGCGCGAGGGCGCGCTCCATGCGCAGCCACCCGCGCGGGCACACGACAAAATCGTCCTCAAGGAAGAGCATGTAGCGGAAGGCGTGCGACTGTAGGGCGTAGCGCACGACCGAGAGCATGTCGCAGTTCTGCTGGCGCGCGCCGTGGCCGGGCACGGCCTCGGGGTTGTTGCGGTGGTCGGGCTCGGGGCGGTCCGGGAAGGGGTCGAGCATGCGGCGCTTGCCGAGGTCGGCGAAGGTGAAGCTGATCTTGGCGCGCTGCGCGTCGCGCATGCCCTTGTTCGACTCGATCCAAAAGTTGCGCTGCTCCTCGAACGCCTTGTGCTGGCCCGGCGCGGGCTTGTACACGAGCACGCGCACGGTCAGCGACGAGGCCTCGCCCTCGGCCGCGCGCGCCTCGGCCACGCCGTCAACAATCGAGCGCAGCGCGCGCGAAAGGTAGTCGACGCCGCCGGGGCGGGGCAGGGTCGGGACGATGGCGAGGATGTCGCAGTGCGGGTGCACGTGCTCCGACAGGTCCTCCACCGTCTCGGCGCCGTACTCCTCCACCTCGCGGTGGTGCTGCTGGCTGAGCCGCTCGGCCGTGTCGTGCGCGTGCGCCGCGTGCGCGTCGGCCTGCACCGCCTCGGCCCGCGCGATCAGCGCCTCGACCTCGGCCGCGCGCCGCTCCGCCGCTCTTGCCGCCCCGCCGTCGTTGCCGCCGCCGCCGCCGCCGCCGCCGCCGCCGTCGCTCTTGCCGTCGCCGATCGCCGCGCCGATGTCGTCCGCGGCGCGCGGCTCGGACGTCGCCAGGCGGTACCCGGCGAGCAGCAGCAGCGCCACGGCGCACCACAGCGCGATGCGCATCGCACTGCGCGCCATGCGGCTGGTTCGGTGACGGCGACCGTTGCAACGACTCGCTCGAATGAAGACCGCCGCTGTCCGCGCCAAGGAGAACGTCGTCGCCGGCAGCACGACGCAGCAGCAGCCGGCACGCACGGCACTCGGGCCGAGCCAGGCCGGCAACGTGTTCGACCGGTGCGCGCCGCGTGAGGTGCACGCACCACCCGACTCAGGCTCGCCGCAGGCTGCACGCCAACAGCAGCGCCGGCGTCAAGCGCAAGGCCGAGGACGCGCCCGCCCCGCCCCGCACCGCGCCGCACAAGCCGGCCGCGCCGGCCGTGTCGCAGCGGTGAGGCGGTATGAGCGGTGTGAGCGGCCGGCGGGTGCTGACGATGAAGCAGCAACTCGCCCGCGGTGCCTGCAGGTGACGCCGCCGTGCAGAAGGCGTCGCGCGAGGACGAGCTGCTCGCGCAGATCGAGGCGCTGAACGTGCGTGCGTGCGCGCGCGAGACTGCGCTGCGATGCCGACGACCGCTCGCGCGCGCACGCAGACGGCACAGCGGCAGGCCGAGCAGCGGCACGCCGAGGAGCAGCAGGCCTCAGCACAGCGCATCGCCGAGCTCGGGGTGCGTGTCCCTTGCGCCCCTTCCGCGTTGCCGACAGACACGGCGCAGGTCGAGGTGCAGTCGCTGCGCGCCGAGCTCGAGCGGCAACGCGCGGACCACGACGCGGTGCGGCCACGACCGCCCTCTCCGCGCGATGCAGCTCACACGCGCGCATGCACTGTGCGCCAGGCGACCCAGGGCATCGCGGACGCACTCCAGGCGCAGGTGGACGAGCTGCAGACGGCGGCAGCGAAGGCGAACGTGCGCGCAACGCACGCGCGAGGGCGGAAGAGTACGAGGGAATAATCTCCCCACCTGCGGCGCAGGCTGTGGCGACGCAGCTCATGGCGCATCTCGCGGCCGAGAACGAGGGCGCGGACGGGAACGACGTCACGGCCGAGTGAGCTGCTTTCTGTGTGCACAACGCCACCCCCGCTGCCTGTCTGCCGATGGTCCGCTGCGCGCGACACACGGCGAGAGACACGCGACGAGGGGGGGGGAAATGCGAACGACGAAGGACGGCGAGGGGAAGGGGGCAAAGAGAGGGCCAACGGCCCGCCCACATGAGTAAGGCTGGCGCGGCACGCGCGCATCAGCAACGCACGGTGCACACGCGCGGACGCACCGCGTCTACTGCGCCGTGCTCGCCTCCAGCTTGTTGTAGAAGTTGCGGAGCTTGGTCTGGCGCTCGCGCGCGGACCACGTCCACGCCTCGGCCGAGACGAGGCCGACCACAAAGGCGATGCCCAGGTGCATCTGCAGCCCGCGCGCCGCCATGCCCTTGATCACGGGGACGGCCATGCTGCTGCCCCGCTCCTGCGTGTGCTGTGCGCCGCGCGCGTGCGTCGTGAGCTGCGAGACGAGACGAGAACGGGCGGCGAGAGAGAGAGAGAGAGAGAGAGAGAGAGAGAGAGAGAGAGAGAGAGAGAGAGAGAGAGAGAGAGTAGGAGCAGTGCCTACGCGCGTGATAGGGTTGGATAGCTAGCCGCGGTGATGCACAGTATGTACAGAGGCAGGCTGACGTGTAGCTTGCCCTCTTTCCCGCCTGTCGCCCGCCGTGTGACGTTCGCCCCGTGCCACGTCGGCGCTGAAGGCGCGCGCGCGCAGCACGCACAGAGCACTGAGGGGATGAAGGTCGTCGTCAAGAACCTGCAGCAGAAGGCCTTCGAGCTCGACCTGGAGCCGTCGACCAAGGTGCGCCGAGGGGCGGAGGCGGCACAGGGCGCCGACATGCGCCGTCGCGCGGTGCAGATCAGCGAGCTCAAGCAGCAGCTCGAGGCCGTGCACAAGCTCGGCAGCCCCGCGCAGCAGAAGCTCATCTTCGCCGGCCGCGTGCTGACGGACGAGCAGACCGTGGGCGAGCTCAAGCTGACCGAGACCTCGTTCATCGTCTTCATGGCGACCAAGGCGCCCTCGGCCGCTCCCGCTGCCGCCGCCCCCGCCGCCGCCCCGGCCAAGCCCGCCGCTGCTGCCGCCGCGCCTCCTCCGACCACCGCCGCCGCGCCGGCCGTAGCACCCGCGCCGGCCGCAGCACCCGCCCAGCAGCAGCAGCAACAGCAGCCAGCCGCAGTACCCGCCGCGGCCGTCGATGCATCGGCCCTCGTCACCGGCCAGGCGCGCGAGAGCACGGTGATGGAGCTGATGGCGATGGGCTTTGAGCGCCCGCAGGTTGAGCGCGCGCTCAGGGCCGCGTTCAACAACCCCGACCGCGCCGTCGAGTACCTGTTTGACGTGCGTGTGCCTGACCGCGGTGCTCGCGTGCCGTGCCTCCGCTGACACACACGCGCGCACGCGCACAGGGCATCCCCGCGCACCTCCAGGCCGCCGCGGCCGCGCCGCCCGCCCAGCAGCAGCAGCAGGCGGCAGCGCAGCGTGCGTTCCGTGCCGCCTCGCCTGTGCCGCGCGCTGCCGTCGCTGACGATGCGGGTGACGCGTCACACAGCACAGCAGCAGCGCACGGCCGCGCCCACGACCACGCCGCCGGCGGTGACCGGCGGGGGCGCGCCGCTGCAGATGCCCAACCTGTTCCCGCCGCAGGGCGCACAGCCGACCGGTGCGCGCCTGGCACCGCGCAGCCTGCCGCCACGGGTTGCTCATAGAAAAAAACGCAGGCGCGCTCGCCTTCCTGCGCAACCAGCCGCAGTTCCAACAACTACGGCAGGTCGTTGCCAACAACCCGGCGCTGCTCCAGCCGCTGCTGCAGCAGATCGGCCAGTCCAACCCGGCGCTGCTCCAGCTGATCAACGACAACCAGCAAGAGTTCCTGCAGCTGCTGGCCGAGGGCGACGACGAGGGCGCGGGCGCGCCCGTGATCGAGGTGACGCAGGAGGAGAAGGAGGCGATCGAGCGGGTGCGTTTCGGAGCGGGCGCGGGCGGCACGCACAAACAGCACGCGCACGCGCGGGCGCGCAGCTGGAGCGCCTCGGCTTCGACCGCAGCAGGGTGCTCGAGGCGTACTTTGCGTGCGACAAGAACGAGGCCCTCGCGGCCAACTACCTCTTCGAGCACATGAATGACGAGGAGTGACACGCCAGCGAGCCACCCCCC
>CALSCO010000239.1:0-17470 GCA_943704415.1 Parvularia atlantis | reverse complement strand
GGGAGCGCCTTTGAGATGCTGCTGCACTACTCTGGCTTCTGTGCGTCAGCGATCGGCGCCGCGCTGGCCCGGGCTGACGCGCTGCACGCGGGCTGACGCGCTGCACGCCCCGCAGACGACCACGCCGAGATGCATCTGCAGCGCGCGGCCGAACGGGATGCGGCGCGTGAGCGCGAGGCCACGCGTGCCATGCTCGAGCGGCTCCACGCCGATCAACCCGCGCCCAAGTGAAAGACGACCGGGACGTGACACAGAAGAGCAACACATGGTTATCGCCGGCCGCACCCGTCTTCCCCTCCGAAGCGCGCAGCACAGCGCCTCCCCGTCGTCTCAGCGCGCAAACACCTCCTGCGTCCACGTCTGGTAGTCGTACGCGCCGCCCTTGGTCTTCATCTCCTTCTTGAGGTAGTCGACGTGCGACTGCTTGAACGTGACCTCGTTCACGAGCACCTCAAGGTTCTCGGCTGCGCGACGACCATGAGCGGTCTGCGTGCACACACGCGCGCGCGCGAGAGCCGGGCGAGCGCACCCGGCACGGCGTCCTTCTCGAGCGCGATGAGCTGGAAACCGCTGAGGATCTCCTCGATGCTGTTGCTGTCGCCGCTCTTCATGATCATGAACTGCACACGGGTGCCCGACGGGTCAGCACGTGGCCGCGCAACGCATGCAAGCTGAACCCGGCACCTTCGTAAAGTCCTGCTTGGTCATGTGGTCGCCCGAGCCGTGCTCCTTCAGGATCTGCGCGACGTAGTTGGGCGTGACGTCGTCACCGAGCGACTGAAGCACGCTGCGGAGCTCGCGGCGGTCGATGTTGCCGCTCTTGTTCTTGTCAAAGTAAGCGAAGCTCTGCTCAATCTCGGCGAGCTGCGACCGGCTCGCGTGAGCCCACGATGTCTCTCTCTCTCTCTCTCTCTCTCTCTCTCTCTCTCTCTCTCTCTCTCTCTCTCTCTCTCTCTCTCTCTCTCTCTCTCTCTCTCTCTCGCGCGCGCGCGCGCGCGCGCGTACGACGGCCGACGCACCTGATCCTCCGTGATGCCCTTGCGCTTCTGGTTCTCGATCTCGGCCACGAGCACGTCCTTCTTCTTCTGCAGAAGGATGTTGAACTGGGCCAGCTGGGCTGAGGCGTCGCCCGAGGTGATGTTTGTATACTAGGCGCGCACACGCGTGTGCATGAGCGTCGGCGCACAAGCGGAGCTGCCAGCGCGCGCACGCACCGGGTTGACCGAGATCTCGCGCGCCTGCACTTTGGCGTCCGACGCCTTGATGGCCGCGAGCAGGCGGTCGGCGTCGCTCGTGTCTGCGGTTGCGGCCGCGTTAGAGCAACGCACGCGGCGAGCGTCAGGTGGGGCCGCACTGGTGATGAGCTGGTTGACGACGGCCAGGAGCGCGTTCAGCTCTGTGTTCTTGTCGCCGACCTTGGCCTTCTTGTCCGTGAGGTAGTCGGTGAAGGCCTTGACGGCCGCGGCAAACTCCTTGCACAGGTCGTCGTTGAACTTCTTCTGTTTCTCGAGCTCGCCCGCGAGCGTCTGGCGCTTCTTGGCGAAGGCGGCCTCGAGTGCGGTGAACTGCTGGCTGATCTGGTTGTAGGCGGCTGTTTGGCCCGCGGTCGGTCAGCGGCCGTGCGGTGCAGCTGCGTCGAGGCCACACGCACCGCTCAGCTGGCTGTGGAACTCGTACTTCTCATTGCCGAGCTCGGTCAAGATGCTGTTGAGCTGGGTCAGGCGGCTCGACTTGGTGAGCTGTCACGGGTGGTGCGCGTGCGCGCGCGCGTGCGCGTGCGCGTGCGCGTGTCAGTCGTGTGGTCGTGCGCGCGCTTGTGCCGTACACAACCAACGCCGCCCAGCCACACCACAACACGCCCGTGCCGCAACCCCGACGCACCTCCACCTCCTTCTCTGCCAGGACGTGCTCCTCAATGAAAAAGTTGGCCGACTCGATTGAGTCGACCGTCTCGGCCTTGGCCGCGTACGCGTTCTTCTCGCCGATGTAGGTCGACAGATTGCCCTCGTCCTTCTTGAAGCGCTTGGCCAGGTTCTCCAGGCGCACCTGGCGGTCGAGCTCGGCGTGGAGGTGCTTCGAGTACTCGGCCTCCGAGTTGTCAAGCGCCACAAAGCGCTCGTCCAGCAGCGCGGGCGGGAACTGGGGCTGGAACGGCGGGCGGTTGTTGTTCTTGAGGCGCAGGGCGAGGTTGTCAAAGAGGGCAGCGAGGTCGAGGTTCTTGACGATCTGCTGGCCGCGCTCCGTGCTCTTGTACTCGTAGAACGCCTGCAGGCGCTTGCGGATGCCGCTCATCGTGTTGTCGATCGTGCGGTCGCTCGTGTACTGCACGCGCATGAACAGGCGAGGCCAAGCACGCGACGGGCGCGCACCTTGAGTTTGGACTCGATCCACGCGTTGAGCGCCTCCGAGCCAGCCTTGTAGTCGGCGCGCATCTGGTCGTGCAGCTTGGTCATGTCGGCGAGCTTGCCGATGCTAGCGTCGGTGCGCGAGCGTCGGTGTGTGCGTAAGGGCGGCGAAGCGCGGAAGGCAGCGCGCACGCACCGGCGCGCGGCCACGTCCTGCTTCTGCAGAAGCGACACGCCGTAGTACCAGTCGTACAGGTACACAATCATGCCGAGCTCGTCCAGGTTGGCGATGTCCTCTGGCTCGAGGTATTTCTGCGTTCGCGCCGCGTGTCAGTCACTCAGTGCGGGCGTGGCGCAGCGCGAGGCGCGCCTCGACGTTGCAGAACTTGGCCGCGATGTCGAGCGCGAGCTTGAGGTTCTGCACCTTGTTGGCCTGGCGGGGTACGAGCGTGAGCGCAGCGCGCCAGGCGATGCCGCCGCGGCACCGCACCTTGTCGAGCGTGTCGTACGGGATGAGCTTGGGGCGCATCTTGTGGATGAGCGCGTTGAACGCGAGGCCGTCCTGGAAGCTCTTGGTGAAGTTGTCTGCGCGTCACGCCTGGTGTGAGCGGCCTGGCCTCGTCGACAGGCGCGCCGGGCCGGCGCACCGATGCTCACGTCGCGGTAGCCGGCCGTCTTGTTCTTGCACCAGAGCAGCAGCGCCTCCTTGACGTCGGACGAGCCCGCGTCCTCGTCGTCGATCTTCATGTACTTGATGATGACCGCGAAGACGAGGCCGAGCACGAACGTGGCGTTGCCATCGACGAGGTCTGCGCCCGCGACATGAGCGTCCGCTGCGGGCGCGTCGGTGCAGATGCGCACCCTCGGCCGACGCCTTGGTCTTGATGCCCTGGTCGCGCAGGAACGTGAGGGCTTTGTTGGCATTGTCGATCTGCTGGATGCGCGCCGTCGCCGGCTTGAGCTTGGTCGGGCAGGCCTTGCCGCTGCCGCCGCCGTGTGTTTATTACATAGCGGTCGAGCGGTCGCGCGCACCTCAGCGCCTCAGTCAGCTGGATCAGGCGCACGCCGTCCTTCAGGTCCGCGATTACGTCCACGATCGGCTCCTTGATGTTGGCCTTGCGCAGCTGCTGCGAGATGTAGCGCGCAAAGATCTTTGCGCGACGCCGGCGGGGAGGGCGGCGTGCGGTTCAGCGGTGCGGTGCGAGCGAGCAGGCGCGCGCCGCACCTTCTTCTGCAGCACGAGCCACGGCGCGTCCGGGGCCGGGGCGGGATTGGGCGCGGCGTCAGCCTGCGGTGGCGAGCGAGCGCGGCGGCGGCGAGGCGTGAAGGACGTGGAGGGAGACGCGCGCGCGTGGTCAGCGCACAGTCGCGGCGCCGCGGCGCGCCACGCACCATGTCGTCGGCGTCGAGGGCGGTGCGGTGCGCGGGGAAGGCGAGGGCGAGGGCGAGGGCGGGGTGTGGCGGCCTGCACGGGCGCGCGGGCGCGTGTGAGACGGTGGTCGCGCGGCGGAGGAAGGTTGCAGTGCGATCAGCGATATGACGTAAGGCGCCGCGCCCACAAGCGCGCCGGCGGCTCGCGCCAGACAACAGGGCCACCGCCCATTCTCTCGGCTAAAATTAGAGCTGTTTCCCAAACTTGACCGAACTGTGACTCGCCTTTTACTAGTGACAGCGGAGTTTGAGAAAACTCACAGCTCCTTTGCAATTTTTGCAGACGCAACCTCCTCTCGAGGACGGCTTGTCGTTGATCCACGAAACAAATGAAATCCCGACGCGACACTCCCTCAGCGCGTGCCCCTACTAGCACTTTCCCGTCGCCGTCCCGGATGGACACGACAAACGCCCGCTTCCGCCTGCGATCCTACTGGGATGAACGCTTCGCGAGCGAGGAGTCCTACGACTGGCTGCAGACCTACGACGCGTACCGTGAGCTCCTGGCGGCGCGGGTGCGCGTGGATGCGTGCGCACCAAGCGGCGGTCAGACCGCCGCTCGCAGATCGCGCCGCGCACGCAGCGCATCCTCGTGCTCGGCTGCGGCAACTCGACGCTGAGCGAGCGCATGCACCGCGACGGCTACACGCGCATCGACAACATCGACTTTTCCTCGGTCGTGATCGAGCGCATGCGCGCCGTGCGTCCTCGCTGCTATCGCACGCACGCACGCACGCACGCGCACGCACTCACTCATCAGCGATGCTGCGCGCGCAGCGACACGTCGACCTGCCCGGCGTGACCTGGCACACGATGGACATGCGCGCGCTCAACTTTGCCGACGGCGCGTTCGACGTCGTGCTCGAGAAGGGCACGCTCGACGCGCTCTTTGCCGAGCAGGGCGCGGACCCGTGGAACCCGTCGCCCGAGCTGCGCACGATGCTCGACGAGTGCGCCTCAGCTTGTCTGTGGTGCACCTAGAGCGCTCACCGTTGCGCGCACAGGTCACTCTCGAGCGTGTCGCGCGTGCTCCGCCACGGCGGCCTCTTCATCAGCATCAGCTTTGGCGAGCCGTTCTTCCGCCGCCCGCTCCTCCTCCGCGCCAAGTACGGCTGGGATCTGCGCGTCGAGAGCGTGGGCGACGCGTTCCACTACCACGTCTACACCATGTGCAAGGGCAGCCCAGACGCGCCGCGCGAGGACGCCGCGCCCGCGACGACGTTCATCACGCGCACGCCCGCACCCGGCGCTGTCAACGACAACGACAACAACAGCGGCAGCGACGACGACGACGACCCGTTTGGCAAGCTCGACATCTGAAGCTCGACATCTGAAGCGAAAGCATACGTACTGTGCACTGCAGCAATTACAAGCGCGCCCGCTTCACGACAGGCTCAGCGGCACCGAGTCCCGGTCCAGCAGGCGCTTGACATACTCAAATGCGCCAAAGGCCGCCGCGTTGGCCGGGAAGGCGCGCACGAGGCACGGCGTGAGGCCGCGGAAGAACCCGCGCAGGCCCGACTCGCTGTACGTAACGCGGATGCAGTCGACAAAGCCCTTGAACTGGCGCGACTCGCCCAGCTGCCGGCCCGCCCGCGCTCAGTCACCGGCCCCGGCAGCGCAGCCAGCCCACCGCGCGCACCTTGTCGGCCTGCATGCGCGACTTGACGACGTCCATTGGGTACGTAAAGAACCAGTAGCACGTCCCCGAGAACCCGCCGGCGAGCAGCGTGCGTTGTCTGGCATCGCGCGCACGCACGAGCTGTTCAGCCGCCGGCGCGCACGGAACAAAGCGGGCCGCCCGCAACGCACGCTTCCCCCACGCCGGGCATGGCCTCGCGCGCGAGTGTGTACGAGCCAAAGTACACGACATTGCCCGGGCACTCGCGCCAGAGCTGCGCGACGTAGCCGGCGTAGATGCCGCGCACGCCGCTGTGCGCGTAGATCTGCCGCACGGTGCGCCACAGCGACTGGTCTGCGCACGGGCGTGAGCCCGCGCTCTCGCGCGGTGCCATGTGCCCGCCGCACGCACTGGACTGGCCGTACTGCGTCTGCAGCCGCGTCTTGATGTGCTCAAACGGGCAGTAGCACGTCGTCTCGACCGCGCCCGTCGCGAAGCACGCCGCCACCAGCCCGGCCGTCGACAGGCGCCGCTCGTCGCCCTCGCGGTGGCTGAACAGCTCCTTGAAGCCCTCGAAGCTGCCAAAGAGGATCGAGCTGAAGACGATCGACGACACCAGCGGCGAGCTCATCCCGGCGAAGAAGCCAGCCAGCCCCTCGCGCTGGAACGTCTGCCGCGCGCAGTCGACCGGCCCGGCAAAGTCGCCCGTCTGCAGCCGCACCTGCGCGTGTGCGCGCGCGCGCACGTCTGAGCTTCCGTGCACTCGCGACAGCACGTGCGCCGCAACCTTGATCGTGTCGAACGGGTGCCCCACGATCGTCTGCGCAAAGCCCGCAAACAGGCCCGCGAGGTAGCTCGCCTCGATCTTGCGCACGCGCGACACAGGCGGCGCGGGCGGCGCCACGAGGACGTCCGCCGGCATGCTGTCATTAATCGGCCCGCAGGCGATGGCGACGTCGTTGACGGCCACGGGCGCGGCGGGCGCGGCGGGCGCGGCGGGCGCGGCGTCGGCGGCGTCGGCGGCATCGGCGGCATCGGCACCCGTGCGCGCGCTCAGCTACCGGCTCGGCGGCACTGTGGCGACGTCGCTGTCGGCGAGCCCCGAGGGCAGCGCGGTCGTGCTGGCGGGGCGCGATGGTGCGCGCGATGCGGACGACGACGGATGCCGCTCTCTGATGCCGGGCCGCACAGTGCTGCAGATCCTTAGCGTCGGCACGGACGAAGTCGTCATGACGCACAACCTGCGCACGGGCCGCCTCAACCTCAACTACAGCAGCAACGACGTCAAGTGGTGCCCCGTGGCCTGTGCGCCTTTGTCCCCTGCCCGCCCGTCTGTGCGCGCGCCACTCACCCGCCGCGTCCCTCCCGCCCGCCCCCAAAAGCCAACAAGAACGTGATCGCGACGGCGGCCACCAACGGTGCGATCGTGATCTGGGACGTGCCGAGCTCGAGCAACAAGCAGAGTATGCGGCCACCTGCCTGCCCGCCCGCGCCTCACACCGCGCACCGCCGCGGCAGTGCGCACGATCACCGAGCACCAGCGCGCCGTCAACCGCGTCGCTTTCCACCCGACCAACCCGGACGTGCTCATCAGCGCGTCGCAGGACGGGACGATGCGGCTCTTTGTGCGCCGCACGCACGCACGCCCACTGCGCGCCGCGCTCATCACGGCCGTACAGGACTTGCGCGAGAAAAACACGACGACGGTGTTTGAGGGCAAGGCCGAGAGCGTGCGCGACGTGCAATTCTCGCCTGCCGAGACCTGGGCTTTCGCAGCCGTGTTTGAGACGGGCGTGGTGCAGGTGCGCTCGCCTCGTGCGTCCCGATCCAAGGACCGACGTGCTCCCGTCAGCGCTGGGACACGCGCAACCCAAACCGCATCGACAAGCGCGTCAACGCCCACAGCGGGCCTGTCTTCACGCTCGACTGGCACCCCGAGGGGCGCTACCTCGCGTCGGGCTCGCGCGACAAGTCGATCAAGATTTGGGACATGCGCCAGTCGGACCCGCGCTCCCTCCTCGTCGCGTCCATCCAGACCATCGCGCCCGTCGGCCACGTGCAGTGGCGCCCGGGCCACCGCAACCAGCTGGCCTCGATCGCGCTCCTGACGGACCGGTGCGGCGCACTTGCGGCGCACTTGGGCGCACACGCACGCACGCACGCACGCACGCACGCACGCACGCACGCACGCACGCACGCACGCTCAGCCAGTGCGCGCAGACGCATTCACGTGTGGGACCTCAAGCGTAAGTATGTGCCCGAGCTCACGCTGGACGACCACAGCGAGGTCACGCTCGGTGCGCACGTGCGCGGCCGGGCCGGGCGTCCTGCGGCTGACGGCCGGCGTGGCGGTAGGTATTCTGTGGCGCGGGTCAGACACGATGTGGTCGTGCTCGAAAGACCAGACGTTCATGCAGCACCGCATCGTCGACGGTGCGCCTCGCGCTGCGCGCTGCCTGCCGCATCGCTCACGCGTGCAGCACGCAGCCTACCAGCCCGCGCGCCTGCAGTCGCCCTCGGCCGTCTCGTTCTCGCCCCTCAGCGAGCTCGCCTACGCCAACGTCCCGCTGGCTGCGCGCGAGAGCCAGCTGAGCGAGCGCGACGGGTGCGTGGCGCACGCGGCGCTGCGATGTCCGCAACAACAGTCGCACAGGTCCGGCCTCGCGTCGCTGTCGATCTTCGCAAGGGGCAAGCCGGCCAAGGGCAAGCCATTGGATAAGGAGAAGGACAAGCCGCAGGGCGACGGCCGGGTGCGCGATGCATGCCCGCACGCCTGCGTACTGGCTCATACTACGGGCTGCCCCAGCTGGTCATAACGCCGTTCGTGCCGCGGCAGGAGGTCGGCATTGTGCGCACCGCCGACGGCTTTGACCACGAGGCCTTCATCCACTACGCGCAAAACTACCGCCTCGATGACGACACGCCGTACAACCTGTGTACGCACAACGCCGAGGTGCGCGCCTGCGAGGCCCGGCAGTGCCAAAACGAGTCAACACCGCGGTGCCGCTTCCCAGATCGTCGAGCGCCGCGCGCCGCGCTCCGCCCTCGCGCAGACGTGGAAGATCCTACGCCTGCTTGCGGCGCCCGCGGACGACGCCGCACGCTCGTCCGAGTCGCTCGAGGGCGTCGCATCCGGCGGCTTCGAGCTGGCCAGCTCTTGTGCGCTCACCAAGCGCGCCCGCGCACAATGCTCACTCGCGCACGCACGCCGCAGACTCTTCCTTGCGCAGCCGCGAGAAGCTCTTCCTCACGGCCAGCACGAGCGTGCCCAGCCTGATCATGTCGCGTGCGTCGCGGTCGGGCATTCTGCGCGAACTCACGCGCTGTGCGTGCGCAGCCACGGTCAACGCTCCCGCGGTCGAGGACATGGTGCGTGAGTTGCACAAGACGTCGGGCGCACGCTGCGCTGATCCCGCTACGCCGCAGCTCATCGTCTCGCCGTCGTCGTCCGAGGACGAGGCCGAGTTCCTGCAGCCCGTGCCGAGCGTGCCATCGACGGTGCGGTCCGGTGCGTCGTAGGCAGCGGCACGGCGTGTCTGGTCATCGGCTGATGGCACCGCATCCGCCACAGGCCGCTCGGCCCGCTCCGCCGCCGACATCCAGGTCGCGCCCAGCAGCATCGACCTGCGCAGCGAGTGGCGCGAGACGCCCGTGCTGGTGCAGACGCTCGAGTACTACGCCGAGATGGTGTGCACACACCGAGCCGTACGGCCGCCAGCGCACTGACACAGACACGGCGCGCAGGCCGACGTGCAGACGTGCGTCTCGATCCTCATCGTTCTCCAGGGCACGCTCAACGTGGACGACACCAAGCAAAAGCTCTGGTACTACTCGTACATCGGTGTGTGCCACCGTAGCAGCAGGCGCACGCTCACGCGCCCTCGCCTGCACACAGAGCTGCTGCAGCGCTTCCGCCTGTGGACCGTCGCGGCGCTGATCACGGCCAAGTGTCCGCAGATGGAGGTCCGGGCCATGACGCAGGCGTCGACCACGATCAATACGTCGTGCAGCAACTGCTTCAAGCCGCTGCTGCAGCAGGACCGCGCCTACTGGACGTGCGAGAAGTGCCGCAAGATGCTCGGCCCGTGCGCGATCTGGTGCGCACGCACGCGCGTGCAGCCGCCGGCGCTCACGGCGCCGTCGCAGCCGCGTGCCCGTCAAGGGCTTGTACGTCTGGTGCGAGGGCTGCGGGCACGGCGGGCACACGCAGCACATCGTCGACTGGTTCACGCTCTGGAGCGTGTGCCCGGCCGGCTGTGGGCACGTGTGCACGGCGCTCTCGACGCCCACGCACGGCAGCGGCGGCGCCCACGCGGTCGACGGCGCCAGCGGCACAACCAGCACGCCGACCACGCCCGTCACACCCAGCCGCGCCGCGGCAGCACCGACGTTCGCGCCCACGCCCGGCAGCACCACCACGTCCACACCGCCCTCGCCGACACGGCCCGTGTTCAGCCGCCGCGTCTCCATGACGCGCTCGAACGCCAGCGGGCCCGACGCTTAAGCAAGCGTCGTGCACATGTACAACGCCTCACACCTGTACACCACCATCACTCGCCAGCGCGCGCAGCTGCTGCGCCAGACCGCTCGGCGCGCCGTCGCGAAGTACGACGCGCAGGAGAGACAGCCCAGCCGTCTCGAGCTCGGCGCTGCGCGGCCGGCTGAGGCACGCGTGCACGAGCGACGCAAGGAAGCGGTCGTTTGCGAGCACGAGCGCGCGGATCTCGTCTTCGCGCGCGTGACGGCCGTCGGCTTGCCCGCGCATGCCTTCGTCGTCGTGGCCGTCGAGCGCGCCCAGCAGGAAACGCGCGGCCTTGAGCACGTCCGCACCAGCCAGCTCAGCAAAGACCGCAGCCAGTCGTGCGGGCGAGAGCGACCGCGCCGGCAAACGGCCGAGCACAACCGTAGCCCGCGCCACCGCTGCCTCCGCCACGGCGCCGACGTCGTCGCTGCACGCAAACAGCTCGTCCGGCGGCCCCAACGACGAGCCGCCGCGCTTGCGCCCAGCCGCGGCAGCAGCAGCAGCAACGGCGGTGCGGAAGCGGCGCGTGGCATGGGTCAGTTGCTCGATGCCCGGCACCGGCACGTTGTCTGCCGCGCCGACGAGCGTGTGGCAGTAGGCCACAGCGGCGTTCAGCAGCGCGCCCAGCCACGGTAGGTGGTCCACGTGCACGCGCTCGGCCACCGCGTCTGCGCTTGTGGCGTTAAGCGTTTGCACCGCGTTGTGTGCCCCAATGCGCACCTGGCAGTTCGCACAGCGCGCGGCACCCCAGCGCAAACTGCTCCACGGTGAGCGCCTGCATCAGCGCACGCCGCGACACGGCCAGCTCGAGCGCGCGTCCCGCCAGCCGCGCAAACGCCGTGTGGTACGCCAGCGGCGGCAGCGCGCCGCGTCGTCCGCCGATCGCCAACGGGATGCGCCGCGATGCGATCTGCGCCAGCAGCCAAGCCAGAAGGCCGTGCTGGTGCAGCAGCTCCGCGCCGACCGGTGCGATGGCCAGCGCGCGCCAGAGCACCTGTGCGCCGCGTCGCCGTCGTCAGCGCTACAATAGCGGCGTCCAGAATGCACCGTCAGCACGAGCCGGCACGCAGCCTCGTCTGCCAGTGGCGACCCGTAGAACGACAGCAGCACATCCACGGCGTGCCGTCGCTTGAATAGGCCATAGTCCTGCGTTGTGTCGTTCAACCGGGCGGTGCACGCGGGGCAGGCAGCCCAAGCGCGCACCGACGGCACACGCAGCCCGTTCGTGAGCAGGCGCAGTACCCACGAGCGCTCCGTGCGAAACGAGGGCGCGCTCGAGTAGAACAGGCTGTAGAACATGGGCAGGTCCTGCATTGCGCGTCAACCGTGCACGCGGTCCTCCAGCGAGTGAACACGCACGCGGAAGTCCATTGCGGGCCGCTGCAGCAGGAAGCGGTTGACGAGCGGGTACATTACGTGGCTGGGCTGCAGCAGCACGTCCAGCGCAAGCACGACAAACGACGTCGCCGCCGACGGCAGCCGGCGCACGTCGACGGCGTCGGCGCGCTCGGCCTCGCCGTCCTCGCCGTCCGCGCCGTGGTTGAACGGGCCGGCGCCGGCACGCAGCACGTCCAGCAGCAACTTGACCTGGCGCTGCTCGCGAAAGTCGGCCCATTCGAGGTGGCGGTAGAAGAGCGCGACCACGCCCGCCGCCGCGCGTCGCAGGCCTGCGTCACCCGCCGACATGCACGTCACCGCCAGCGCCAGCGCGTGGCTCTCAACCGCGAGCCGCACGTCCCACGCAGGCCGCGGCTCAGGTCGCACGTGCCGCGCCCGCTTGTGTCCGTGCGGCAGCAGGTGGCTGCGCCCGGGGCGCTTGCGTGTGGGCAGCTCGCCGCGCTGGATGGCCTCGTCGTAGTCGGCGTCCGTGAGCTCGGCAGGCGCGTGCTCGTCTGTGCCGTCCGTCGCCTGTTGAGGATGCGCCGCGTCGTACGCCCGCTGCGCCTCGACCTGCGCCTCGAGCTCGACCACGGTCAAGTGCAGTAGCTGGAGCAGCAGCGGCAGCAGGAACGACGGATCGTAGCACTCCCGGCCGGGCGACGTCTCGTCCAGCCACGCTTGCATCTGCAGGATATCTGACGCGCACCGTGTCATGCGGCGCACGACATGCAAACGGGCAACAGGCGCGCACCGTCCGCGGGCTCGGCCGGCAACAGCGCGTGCGCCGGGTCGAGACGGTGCACCGCAGCAAGCATCTGCAGCGGCGCGAGGCCGACCAACAGGCCGTCCAGCCGCTTGCCCGGCGCAGTGCCGGCGTCGGGCGCGAAGCGGTGGAGCAGCGCGTCAGTCACCGGCCGCCCGGCCATGCGCTCGACGCGGTACAGCATCTGCAACAAGACGAGGTCGTCCGCCGCGTGCGTTCCGCCGTACGCGAGCGCGATCTGGCCCAGCGCGCGGGCGTCGAGCCACTGGCCGCGCTCCGGCGCCATCGCGAGCACCAGGCACAGCAACCGGCGGGCGGGCACCAGGTGCACGTCGCCGCTGGACGCCAGCACGAGCTTCGGTGATGACGACAAAATGATCGTGAGCGCCAGCGACGCGGCCAGTTGCTCCCATGCTTCAAGAGCGTCAACCTGTGTGTGCAGCGTTCAAGGGTGCAAACGCGCATGGTCGACACGCACCGACGCTTGCCGCGCACGGTGCAGGGCGCGCACAAGCAGGTAAAGCAGGGCGGCGTTCTCTGTCCGCCGGCTGAGGACCGCCTGCGCCGTGCCCTCGAGCAGCGTCAGCTGGTGCGCAGCGGCGGATGACGGCATGAGGCTCGCTGCGCACGCACAGCACATCAGCGAACACAACCGCGCGGCGGGCTGGCGCGGCACACCGAGCAGCTCAAGGCCCGCAAGCTCAACAGCCGGGGCGGCCGAGTCGTTGACATCGCACAGCATGCGCAGGTCGCCCGCGATCCGGTCCCACACGCGGGCGCTCAGGTCAGACGTCGGCATCACTTGCGCGGCCTCGGCGAGCAGCAGCATCCACCTGCGCACGTGTCAGCGGTGTCGGCGATCAGGCGAGCGCGCGCACCCCGACTGCCAGCGCTGCACCAGATACGCGCGCAGGTCCGCGGCCGAGTTGCTCGGCAGCCAGTGCGGCGAGGCGTTCAGCACGTCCGCACTCGCGCGCGACAAGGCGTCTGCAGCGTCGTCTGCCGCGTCCGCAGCCAGCAGGACGAGCAGCCGCAGGCACGACGTCAGCGCCGCCGCAGACCACGTCCACGCCTTGCTCGACGTCGCAGCGCCGATGCGCTGGCTGTCGAGCAGCACGTGCAGCATCGCCTTGATGTCGATCGCGGTCGGTACGGGCTGCGCGGGCCCGATCGCGGTCGGTGCGGGCTGCGCGGGCCTGATCGCGGCCGCTGTCGCAAAGAGCGGCTGCTGATCCGCGCTGCTGCTGCGCACGGCTTGCAGACGCAGTGTGACGGTGTCAGCGGCAACGTGTGCGTACGGCTCCAGGTACAGGTCCAGCAGCGGCGCGGCCGCTTTGACCTGGTCCCCGGTCGACAAGTCCAGCATCTGCAGCACACCCTCGAGGTGCTTGGCCGCGAGGTCCGCACGTGCCTCCAGCAGCCGTCGCAGCAGCTGCACGCGCAGCGGCTCGAGCGGCGCCGTGGTGCACGCGCGCACAAAGGCCTCGTCGGCAAAGTGCGACACGTGCACGACGCGCACGCGGCCCTCCGTTCGGTCCACGGCCGGCGGCTGGTGCAGAAGCGCGAGGATGACGCGGGCGAGCTGATCACTGCCCGGCTGATGCGCGTAGAGCACCAGCAGACGCTCCATCACGCCCGCGCCAAGCGTCAGCTCGCCTGCGCTGCCACGCTGCGTCTCGTCGACCAGCTGGCCCAGCGCGGCCACCAGCAGGGCGAGCTCGGGCGAAGCCACGTCGAGCCGTGCACCGGGCAGCTCGGCCAGCGCCGCGATGAGTATCGCGCGGTGCTCGTGGGCGAGATGTGGCAGCACCAGCGCGGCGAGACTCGTTGCCTGCCGCAGCGTCAGCGCAATGTCCAGCCGCCAGGCAGAAGCCGCACCGGCCCGAGGGCGCGCGTCCCACGGCGGCGGCTGTTCAGCTCGCTCGTGGCGTCGTCCACCAGCGCGCGCACAACGAGTGACAGCGCAGGCCCGTCCGAGAGCGCAAGCAGCACCAGCCCTGCGGTGCTGCTCAGCATTGCGGCGCAACCGTGCCAGGCACACGCACCCAACCGCAGCGCAAGCGCGTCCGGGCTCGAGCTGGCCAAAGCAGCGGCAGCGACGCCCTCGTGCGCGAGCGCTGACGCAGCAGCCCGTGCGTTACCGTGGCAGAGCCGCGCGGCCAGGTGAAGCAGACGAGGGGCGGCGGGATCGGTGGCGGCGGCAGCGGCAGTCGTCAGGTTGAGCACGTAGCCGAGCAGCAGGTGTGCGTAGTCGCCGGCACTCGCTTGCATCACAACGCCGGCCAGCCGTTCGAGGGTCTCGGCGTCCGGCACAGCCGGTGCGGTCAGCGCACTGCCGATGCTCGACAGCTGCTCGGCGGCGTCGCCCGGCCACGGCGACGACCGCACGACGGCCTGCGCGACTGCGGCAAGGTACACGCCCACGTCAGCGTCGTACTTGCCGGTCGCGACCGCCCGCTCGTGCTGGTCGATCGCACAGCGCAGCAGCACCGAGAACGGCAGCGCACGGTCGTACCTGTTGCCGTGCGCGTGAGACACGTGCGCGGCTGCGGTCGCGCCGGACGCGCACCACTGCGGCAGCAACTTGGCGACAGAGCTCACGACGGCGTCAACAAAGCGCAGGAGTGGTGCCGGTGCGCTCGGAGGCAGGAGGTCGACCCAGAGCACCGCCTGCGGCAGAACGCAGTGAGCGAGCATTGCCTGCGCCAGCGAGCGGGCGGAACGGCACCTCGCTGCTGTGGCCGCCGTCGAACGCGTGCGTTGAGTGCAGCACGCTGATGAGCAGGCTGCGCAGGAGCGCGTGCAGCTGCGCGTGCTGCGTCTCGACAAACAGCGCGAGGATCGGATGCAGCTGACTGGGGCGCGTCCAGTGGCTCGGCGAGACCAGGTGCAGCAGCCTGGCGATCTGGAACTGCAAGGGCGCGTCGAGCTGGTGCAGCGATGTCGGCAGCACCTTGGCAAAGTCAAAGCGCGCCTCGACGAGCAGCTCCGGCAGGAAGCGCTGGAAGCTGGCGATGAGCGTGATGACCTGCTCGTACAGCACGACCGCGCGCGGATCGTCCGCGCTGGCGCGGCCGACCTGAGCGTGCAGCGCTAGGACGGTCTGGATGTCTGGCAGGCGCTTTTTGAGCTGTGATTGCCGCGCGGGTGTAAGTCCTTCCGCGACATAGGGAAACAGTGCCGGCTGGCGCGCACCTCGCCGCGCAGCTCCTGCCGCAGCTTGACGTAGCCGTCGTCCGCGTCCGCATCCGGCAGGGCCTGCAGCACCATCGCGAGCTTGCGCATGGTCGCGTCGAGCACTTGCATCGTCGCGCGCTTGACCAGGGCGCTGGCGTGCTGCATGCCGTGGCTGAGAGCGGTGCGGCCGAGCCACGGGCACACGATGTTGTCGAGCACGACGGCGAGCGTCGGCGGCTGAGACGTGCCCGCGTCAGCTGCGCCGAGTGCATGTGCGAGCGGGCACGCACCGTCGTCGGGCGAAGCGGTGGCACAGGGAGCAGTGTGACCTTGTACGCGAGGGTGGCGTGCGCGAGCCACTTGAGCGATGGGCGAGGGTCGGCCGAGGCCGTGAAGCCGTGCCAGAAGCTGTGCGCCCACCGCATCAGCGCAGTCGTCGCGCACGGCTGCAGACGGCGGGCACGCACGGGCGCACGAGCTCGGGGCACGCGCCCAGCACAGCCACCACGAGGCTCTGCTGGCGCAGGTCGTCCCCGGGCCGCAGCGTCTGCAAGAACCGGAGCAGCTGCTTGTTGGCAAGTGTACCCTTCTTGCCGTCGCCCTTGCCTGCGCGCTTGCCGCTGTCGACGAGCGAAACGACAACGTCCTCGTCCTGCGAGCGCAGGTACCAGCTTTGCGCGAGCATCATCAGCCAAGGGCCGCCATGCGCGTGCGCAGCATCACTCAGGCCGCACCCGGCATCCTTGAAGCACACGCCCTTGCCCGGAACCGTGCATATCTCGAGTAGGAACGCGTGGGCCAGCTCGGCCGCGCTCGGCGTGGTGTCGTCGGCCTCCGTGCGCGCGTACAGGGCGGCGATCTGCGCGGGAGTCAGCCGGTGGCTTGCGCGCGCGGTGCTGCAACGCACCTGCTCGAGAAAGGCCGGCGAGAGCAGCGACAGCTTCACCGAGCGCGCGAGCGCAGCGTCGGCGACGATGTGGACGAGGATGAGCTGCAGCGTGCGCTGGACGGCCTGCGACGCACGTCACACGCGCACAATCGCGCATAGGCAGAGCTGCGCCGCACGGCCGGCGCGTCGTCCACGAGGCCCTTGACGACGTTGAACACGAAGCCCGTCACGCCCAGCACGGCCTTCTTCACGGCGGCGTCGGTCTCGACGAAGAAGCTGAGCACGAAGCGCACGTACAGGCCGCGCACAGCTGCGATGGCCTGGCGTGAGCGGTCTGTGTCTCGTGTATGCAGTCCACGGCGCACTGGATGCGAGCGGGTCCGACGTCGCGTCGTCGGCCACGGGCGTGCGGTCCGCGAGCAGACGGTGCAGGGCCTGTGCACCGTCAGCCCCCATCGCGCTATAGCGGCCAGGGGCGGTCGCACCTTGAGCGTGAAATTGAAGTGCTCGTGCAGCTCGCGCGCCGGGTCCGAGCCGTGCCGGTTGATGGCCGCAAGCACTCTCAGGGCGAGCGCGGCGTTCTTGCTGCTGAGGTGGTGGTACAAGAACTTGAGGTGGCCGCGCACGAGCTGCACACGCGGCGTCGGCGCGGCGTCACACACTCACCGGGCCGACGATGCGCGCTGCACGCACGGTCCGGCACAGGCCGATGCCGCGCGAGCGCAGCGCCGCGTCGCGCGTGGTCGCGGTCAGCATCAACTCGAGCGTGCGCAGCAGCAGGACGTCGACGCCGTCGCCGACCGCAGCGCCCTGACCCGTGCGCATCAGCCAGGCCGCGCCGACGCACATCGGGCGTGGCCGCGCACCCGCAGCGGCACGGTGCACCGCGCCAGTAGCTCGGCAGCGTCAGGCACGCTGTCGAGGTACGCCGCGAGGAACGGCGGCGTGTCGTGCCCGGCACTCAGCTCGGTGCAGGCGCGGTCCAGCCCTGGCATGGCGCAGAGCAGCGCCTCAGCACCCTCCCGTCTCGCGCGCGCGGCACCGCACGCACCCGCGCGCAGCACGTCGGCGTCGCCCGACCGCAGCGCCGCCGTCCACTCGCTCAACGTGAGCCACGTGGCCATCATCGAGACCGTGGAAACCTTTTCGCGCTCAGTTATGAAGGAAAGTACCCACTTCTCTCCATTTTCTCTCTTCCGTCTGCGCACTCTGCTCCAGTGAGCGATTCCGCTTTGTTTGCTTTTGCACAAAATAATGTTTGCAATTCGGCTTTACAGGTGCGTATAAAAGTGCGCGCCTTGTGTCTTTCCAACCATTATGAACCATTATGCTATTCTGATCT
>CALSCO010000238.1:0-13260 GCA_943704415.1 Parvularia atlantis | reverse complement strand
CGCGGCAGCTTGTCCTGGTGGCGGTACATCGGGCGCGCCGCAGCGCCGGCCGCCGTCGACAGCAGCGCGGCCGAGGCGGGCGCGGCGCGCACGCGGGCAATCAGCGAAGGCGTCATGCTACTTCAGTGAATCACGCGCTTGCCATCATGCCCGCGACCCTGACGACCAACTCGAGCGCATCCGGCACGGTCGTGGACGACATTGTGCACTCGATTTTCCACGCCGGTGGCGTGCGCGCGACGCCCGATGCGGCGGAGCGGGCGGTGACGCGGGCCGTGCAGGTGTGAACAAGAATGTGATCCGCGTACTTAACATCGCCTTTGTCGGGCTGTTCGCCTCGCTGGTCCTGCTCGGCGTCTTTTGGGTGCGCGGCCGCACGGCCAGGCGCTGGTGCGCGCGGCACTCACGCGCGTGCGGGTGACCGCTGCCGCAGGAGTTCAACATCCACGTGTATGTGCTGCTTACCGCGGCCACGGGCCTCTTTGTCAGCACGCAGTGGTGCGCGCTTCCGTGGTGCAGGGGCGTCGCGGCTGAGCGCGCGGCCTCGCCGCCCAGGTTCCTGCGCGAGCTGGCGCAGATCCCCGTGCCGGTGGAGCCTGCCGAGGGCAGCGATGCCGCGGCGCCCGAGGCCAAGAAGTCGAGGTGACGGCGCGCAGAACGAGCGAGCGCGTGTGGATGTGTGAACAGGCGGCCCTTGCACAGACAAAGACAGTCTGCTCACAGCGCAGCGACTCGGTCGTGCGCGCGGCGCGTCACTCCTCCTGGCTCTTGCGCACAATGCGCTGCACCTTTTTTCTGAACCCGCTGCGGTCCTCGCGCCACATTTTCTGCCAGCGCGTGCGCGTGCGTGAGCCGCGACGCGTCAGCACAGCGGGCGAGGGCACGCACGGCGGCCTCGATGTTTGCCGGCGACTCGTCGTTCGGGTTCGACAGCATCGCGATCACCGAGAGCAGGATCGTGCGGGTCGAGTGCACAGGCGACCACCGCTCCGAGGCGTCCTCGTAGCCGTACTTGTCCTCGCCCGGGTCGTGCAGGATCGAGATGCACACGGTGCCGTCGGGGTACACTGGGCGCCGCGCGCCGTCAGTCGCCGCCGGCCGTGCACGGCGCCCGCGCACCGTTCGGGTGGTACATCTCCGACACAAACTTCATCTTGGGCGGCATCTGCGGGTAGTCCTTCGGGAAGCTTAGCCGCGCCTTGAAGAAGCCGCCCTCGCTGTCGGCCGCGGGGCGCGTGAGCGTGGTCCGTGCGTGCGGCTGCGCATGCGGCACGCACTACATGGTGTCGGGCGGCCCCATGATCAGAATCTCCCACTCGTACAGGTCGTTGTCGTCCACCAGGCCGGCCGAGAAGCCCTCGACGGGGGTCCTGTGCAGCTCTGGTGGGGCGAACGGCAAAGAAACAGGCGCACGTCAGCGACGATGCCACGCGCCGCCGCCCACGCGCGCACCCTTCAGCTCCTTCTTGAGCATCAGCGCCGACGACGCCGCACTGGTCGTGTTGCTCATCCTCCACTCGGGGGCGCCTCGGGCTTCGCTGATGGTGTCGACGCGTTGGCCACGCGCTCGCGGGGCGTCTGGACGGGTGGCGGCTGGGAGGCGGGCGGCGTTTGTCAGCGGGCAGTGCGCGCCTGGCGGGCGGCGGAGGGCGCGCCCGGCACAGCACGGCGGCGCAGAGCAGGCGGAAAAGAGAGACGTGCGCCCGGACGCGGATGCTTGCACACGCAGGCACGTCGCGCGCACTGGACCGTCCCCAGAAGGGAGGTCGCGCCGCGGAGCGAGAGCCAGGGCGCCAAGGGCGGCCAAACTCGGCGTGTTTCGGTGCGCCCCCTCTCCTGTCCGCCGCCCGCCCTTCGGCCGCCCTCGCCCGCACGCGCGCCCTTCGCCGTCGCGCGCGACTGCAAGAAAACGCGCGCAGCGGTCACGCATGCTCGTGGTACAAAAGTGGTTAGTCATCAGGTCACGTGCCCAGTACCGTGACAACCTCACGCCACTTCTCTCGACGCGACGCACCGCGCCGCAGACCGCACCATGGACAAGGCCGAGTACGACGAGTTCGTGGCGCTGTTCCCGCGCCTCGTGGACGACATCTTGTCGGAGCTGGCGACGTACGGTGCGCGCCGCGCAGGCACAGGCGACGCACGCACGCAGGCACCTGAGACGCTGCGCGCCGCGCAGCGCTGCCGCAGGAGGCGTACGACTGGTTCAGTCGCTGCATCCAGCACAACGTGCCCGGCGGCAAGCTCAACCGGGGCCTGTCGGTCGCGGCCAGCTACCGCTCGCTCGTGGGCGAGCGCGCGCTGACGGCGGATGAGGCGCTCAAATGCGGCGTGCTCGGGTGGACGGTCGAGTGGCTGCAGGCCTTCTTCCTCGTGGCCGACGACATCATGGACCAGTCGCAGACGCGCCGCGGCCAGCCGTGCTGGTACAAGGTCGACGGCGTGGGCAACGTCGCCATCAACGACTCGTTCCTGCTTGAGTCGTGCATCTACAAGCTGCTCAAGAAGGCGCGTTGGCTCGAGCGCGGCCCGACGCAGCGGTCGTAACGCGCGCACACACAGTACTTCAAGAGCGCGCCGTACTACGGCGACCTCGTCGAGCTCATGCACGAGACGACATACCAGACCGAGCTCGGCCAGCTTGTCGACCTGATCACTGCGCCGGAGGAGCACGTCGACCTGAACCGGTTCAGCATGGCCAAGTACAAGTGGATCGTCAAGTACAAGGCACGCAGCTGCTGCGTGTGTGTGTGTGTGTGCGCGCACGCTGACAGACCGTCCCAGACCGCCTTCTACTCGTTCTACCTGCCCGTCGCGATGGCCATGCTCGTCGCCGGCATTGACAAGGGTACGCGCGCGCGCCCGCACGGCAGCACAGCCGCACGGCCGCCTCGCTGGAGGCTGACGCTGCACGGCGCAACAGATTCGAAGGAGTTCCGCAAGGCCGAGGAGATCCTGCTGGACATGGGCGAGTACTTCCAGGTGCAGGACGACTACCTCGACTGCTTTGGCGACCCCGCCGTGATCGGCAAGATCGGCACTGACATCCAGGACAACAAGTGGTGCGCGTGGGCTGCTGCGCTGTGCACAGAGCCTGACGGTGTACGGCGCAGCTCGTGGCTGGTCAACAAGGCGCTGGAGGTCGCCTCGTCCGAGCAGCGCCAGGTGCTCGAGCACAACTACGGCCGCAAGGACGCGGCCTGCATCCAGCGCGTGAAGGGTGCGCACGCGTCCGCGCTGGCCGGCCAGGCGTTGGTCTGAGCCGAAGCCAGACCTCTTTGCCGAGCTCAAGCTCAAGCAGCTGTTCGAGGCGTACGAGGAGGATAGTTACCAGCGCATCAACAAGCGCATCAGCGAGCTGTGCGACGACAAGCTGCCGGCCGCGGTATTCACCAAGTTCATCAAGAAGGTGCGCGGCGCTGTCTGGGCCCGCTGCGGTCCCTCACGCGCGCCTGCAGATCTACAAGCGATCCAAGTAGTGGACAGCCTTCTTTTTGTGTGCCCAGGCACGATCGTGAGCACCGTCAGACATTTCAGCGTGTGCGCGGGCACGGCAGCGTGCGCCCAGGCGTCCGTTACAGCATCGATTTCGGCAGCGCGCTCAGGCGCCCGCCCGACAGCGCGTACACTGTCCGCGCCTCCGCCTCGAGCACCGCGGCGCGCGCGCCCTCCCACGCTCCTGGGCCGCGCAGGCGGTACTGGTACGGCGTCGCGGCTGCGTGGTAGATCTTTTGCGCCAGCTGTACCGGCGCGTCTGTCAGTCGCGGGCTGCGTCACCCGAGCAGCATCACACGCGCCTCGGGATCGGTGTGGCGCAGCTCGTCCTCGGGCGGCGGCATGCAGCCGACGATCGCCGCGATCTCGTCCATGTACGGCTGCCGCGGGGGTGGGCGTTGGCGCGCGGGCGCCGGGCTTTCTCATCGCACGCACAATATAGTCGACCTGGATCGTGTGGCGCTCACTCGCGACGTAGCGCGCACGCATGCTCGTGCGCTTGGCGCGGATGTCCGCGTGCATCTCCTCGCGCGATGGCAGGGACGCCTGCCCAGGTGTCAGCGCGCCGGGCAGCCACTGCGTGCGCGCAGCCATCGCACCGCGTCCGTCAGCACTCGGCAGATCCACCGCGCCTGCATCTCCGAGATCGGCCTGGCGCGCCCGGTGAGCCGCACACGCGCCGACCCGGCCGTGCGGCGCGCAGCACACGCACAAGATGGAGCCGATCGGCTGGATGAGGCCGACGAACGACAGCGTGCCCCTAGGCGAGGCGTCTGGCGGGAACACAAACTTGTACATGGACACCTGGCGGTCGGTCAGCGGCGACACCCGCGCACACGCGCGTGATGCGCACCTCGTTGTTGTGCACGACCACGGTGCACGCCGGGTCGAGGAAGGGAAACCCGATCTCGTAGCCAGTCGCGTAGATGATGACGTCGCACGGGACCTGCGCCCGCCGTGCGCCCGTCAGCCCATCTGGCAGGGCGAGCACCAGGGCTTCACCACCTCACGCCCGTTGTCAAACACGACCGAGCGCGGCCGGATCTCGGCCACGTTCGGGTTGACAGACATGGTCTGCGGCGCGCCAGCACCTGAGCGCGCACGCGTGCACACGGGCAGTCGCCGGCCCCACGCACGCCCGTCAGGATGCGGTTGGGCACGTCGCCGTTGATCGAGATGTGCGCCGCCAGGTAGCGGTGCTTGGGCTGCAGCCCGTACAGCTCCAGGTTGAGCGCGTCTTGCGCGCGCCGCGACAGCAGCTCGTCGAGCTCCTCCCACGGCCGCGCCCACACGTCGCGGCGCACGCCCGCAAAGTCGGACGGCATTCCGTGACGGCCCTGCCTGTGCGCCGCGTCGATGGGCTCGGCCACGTCGACCGCGCGGCGCCTTACGCACCTGGACGCCAGCCACGTGCCGTGCCGCGTCGAGAGGTACACCTGCGCCGCGAGTCAGCGCCGCGTTGCCACCGGGTGCGCAGTACACTCACGTGACGCGACACGCGGCTGAGCTCCACGGCGACGTCCAGCCCTGCACGACGAGCACGCGTCGATCAGGGCAGCGCGCAGACCGCGCGCACGGTGGGCGCCGCACCCGAGTTTCCCACGCCGATCACGAGGACGTTCTTGTCCTCGAACCCGTTGTGGTCCTTGTACGCGTGCGTGTGCAGCTGCACGCCTGGCCGCACACTGAGTTAGTCACACGGCCATAGACCGGCCGCGCGCGCGCGCCTGCGAACGAGTCCTGGCCCGGGAAGCGCGGCGTACGCGGGCGCGAGTGGTGGCCCGTGCACACGATGACAAACGCAAAAACCTCGGCGCGTGCCGGTCCGCCGCGCCCGTCCGTGTACTCGACCACGTACGCTCCCGTCGTGGCGTGGTCGGGCGCGGGCGTGACGCGCGTGACGCGCGTGTTGAAGCGGATGTGCCGCCGCAGGTCGAAGCGGTCGGCAAAGTCGTTCAGGTAGCGCAGGATCTGGCTATGGTGCATGAAGCAGGCCATCTCTGCACAAGGTCAGGGGCAGCCCGCGCGCGGTGACGGCGCACACCCTTGGCAGGCGGGAAGACCGAAAATGCGGTCATCTCCTTCGAGGTGTTGATCACGGTCGATCTGAGGCCGCGCCTCAGTCGTGCGAGGCGCGAGCACACGCGCACACGCACCGGTAGACCGACGAGTGCGCCTCGCGCGGCGTGAAGCGCCACAGCCCGCCCAAGTCTTCCTCGCCCTCGAGACACACGGCCTGGCGCGCCCGCGACAGCGCTCAGCACCCGCCACGCTCGGCGCCCGCCGCGCACCTCCAGGCCGTGCGCCAGGCACTCGCGCAGCGTGGCCAGACCTGAGGCGCCCGCACCAAGCACGACGCCCGCCACCATGATGGCAATTGCGTGATGATGGCTGATCACGCGGACCCCGGGTTCAGGGAGCGGAGCGCGTCGACATCGCGCAGCGCCAACCCTGCGCCCGGCCGCGCGCGTCAGACGGCCGTGGCCGTGTACGGGCAGCAGCCGAGCGCGGTGCGGCAGCGGCCGTCGCTCGACCTGCAGCTGGGCGGTGCGCGCAGAGGGCCTGCCTGCCTCAACGCGCGTGTGATGACCGTGTGCGCGTGCGTGCGTGCGGCAGCGCTGCTCGGCAAGGACGTGTCGGAGGAGGCCGTGCGCTCGCTCGTCAACAGCACGCAGCTCAGCAGCCCCTCGATCGTCTCGCCGCCGGTCCTGAAGGCGCGCAAGCGCCCAAGTCTGCTCGGCGGCACGTCGCGCCGTCGACCCGATCGGCGCGCTTGCATTGTTGACGGGCGCGTGTCGCAGCCGACCCATCGGCCGACACCGTGAGCGAGGCCGCGTCGGACGAGGTCGCAGCGGACCCGGCGTCGCCCTCGCCGGCCCCGCCGCTGCCGCCGCGCCCGCGCTCACTCTCGGACGGCCGCACGCCCGACAGCGAGCCGTTTCCGGAGCCCGCGCGGCCCGCCGAGCCGGCAGCAGCGGGCGTCGCCGCCAAGACGAAACGGCGCGGGCTGGTGCGTGGCGTGGGCAGACGCTGCAGGCGGCGCCTTCACGCACCCGCACGCAGTTCCGCCTCGTGGACAAGTTCACCGAGAGCGCCGAGAGCAGGACGGCCGAGCCCGCGGCCGCGGCCGGCCCGGCCGTGCCCGCCAAGGACGGCAAGGAGGTGCGCCGCAGTTGCCGTGTCCGCGCGATGCAAACAGCCTCCGGGCCGCGACGCCAGCTGCCCGTGAAGGAGTCGCCGAAGCGGATGCGCGACCGGCTGAAGAAGATGGCCATCGGGCGGCGGTCGATCTCGCGCGAGCCCAGCATCAACGGTCTGATCAACACGGACGCCAGCGCGGCGGTGCGCCCGACTGCTACTGCGCCAGCGCACATCGCGGCCCTCACAAAGGCCCGCAGCTGGGCGAGCCGCTCGCACACGCACACGCGACCGCGGCCCCAACGAGCCCGCTGGACGACGTGCGTGCGCCTCCGAGCGCACTAGCGATTGCCGCTCACGCTCGCTGCGCCCACCAGACGCTCGAGGACCGGGACGCCTGGCCCGACAGCTCGCCGGGCGCGCTGTTGCAGCCGCTCGCTCCCGGCGGCGCCGTGCGTCACGCCCTGTGCCCGCGCGAGGTGGTTGACCGGCGCGGCTCAGAGGCGGCCGCGGTCGAGCAGCAACCACAGCAGCACAAGCGATGCGTCCAACCCGCCGCTGGCCCACCCGACCCTCTCGCTGCTGCCGCCGCCCAAGATCGACGTGCGCGGCTCGGCCGGGGCGTCGCTGGAGGAGCGGCCGCCGGAGCCGATCGGTGCGTGCATGCGATCAGAGATCGTGTGTGTGTCCCTTGCTGAGCCGGCGTATGTGCGCAGAGAAAGACGACGAGGCGGACGACCGCAGCCAAGGTGCATTCGCGTGCGTGTGGCGTGCGGCAGGCGGCAGCTGACACTGCCGCCACCACAAGTGAGCGCAGACTCGGGCGCCGCCAAGGGCAAGGCGAAGGGCTCGGTCGTGAGCGACACCGAGCGCTCGCAGACAGAGGATAGCCGGTGCGGCGCCGGCGATGCGGCGAAGGGCGGCGGCTCAGGTAGCCGACAGCATCGCCGTGTACCGCCTCGCCTACGAGCAGTATAAGACGGCGTCTGAGGAGCTGGCCGAGCTGCAGTCCAGCCTGGAGGTGCCGCGTGGCGACACACCGTGCGCACATGCTAACATCGCACGCGCGCAGCCCGTCACAGCCAAGGTCGCCTCGGAGCTTGCCCGCCTCGATCGGCGACACAACCGCAACCACACCAAGGCGCGACCTCGCGTGGCACGCACGTGCGAGCGCATTGTACAGGGCTCACACGCGTGCGGGGCGCGATGCGCAGATTGCGATGGCGTCGGTGACGATCGAGGCTGAGCTGGCCGAGCTTCGCGCGGCCGTCGCGGCCATGGAGGCCAATTCGACCCTGTGCGTGACGCGCGGCCGGTGCGTGCGGCCTAAACGGGTGCGCCCGCAGCGTCAACAAGGAGCTCAACGAGATCCAGGACCGTGCCGAGGAGTACGCCGCGTACATGCAGCGCAACTCGGAGCTGGTGCGCGGTGGGCATGCGCGCAGGGCTGCTGACGCGGCTGGGGCAGATCCACGCGGCGGAGGACGACATGCGGCTCATCCAGCAGACGCGCGACGCGAGCACGTGGGGCGACCTGTTCTGGCTGCTCGTGTCGTGGATGCTCTCAGGTGCGCCTGCCCGCTGCCGTGTGTTCGCCCCGCGCGTGCTCACGCTGCGGCCGCAGCCCTCGCGCTAGTCATTTGGCTGGTCATCTACGCGGCGCGTGTGGTCCGGCGGCTGCTGACGGGCCGCAGCCTAAGCGAAGGCGCAACAACGACGTCGATCTTCAACGCCAACCCGGAGCAGCTGCGCGAGCGCCTCTACACGCTCGTCAAGGGCACCGACTCGAGGCGCGCCAACCTGAACGCGGGAGGATCGCCCGCACACGTCGGTACGACCGCCGGTGTGTGGCGCCGCTGCGGGTGTGCTGAGCCCCGTCCGGCCTGCAGCCGCCCACGCCGAGGCGCGCCCACCAATCGGCCACCTGCCATCGGCTACGCACCTGCGCCGGCTGTCGTCGCTGGCCGGGTGGTCCGCATCCGCGCTGTCGCTGACAAAACAGCTAACGCCACTCTCGGCCAACGACAACGCGTCGTCAGTCGGCAACTGGAGGTGCGCACCACTCGCCTCCGCCGCCGCCGCGCAGTCTGACCCAGCCGCAGCCTCGAGGACGACCTCTTTGCGACGGGCTCGCAGTCGAGCGACGCGCAGTCGACCACCCACTCTGGCACGCTCAGGCCGGGCCGCGACGTCGCGTCGTCACCGTCCGCGGGCATGGCGCCCGGGCGGCTGCAGAGCGTGGGGCGCAGCCGCAGCAGCCTGCAGCTGGTGTCGGAGGCGGACGAAGGCGACTTTGAATTCTTCGAGGCGGCCGAGAGCCCGGCCGCATTGTAAAACAACAACAAAGGATGAAGGGCATTTTGCAGGCGTGCGGGGAGTGCTTATGGTCATGTCCTGTGGACGAGGGCGTCGATCGTGAGCGCAGGGCGGGGCAGGTCGAGCAGCGCGGGGCCCACTGCGAGCGGGCGACGAGGTGAGCGCCGACGCGGGACGGCAGCGAGGACGCACACGGCACACCGGGGCCGTCCAGGCTGGGGAGCAGCGGCGCGAGCGGCAGCTGGTGATGGAGCCTGTAGAGCGTCGACTGCGACGTCGACAGCGGCGCGGTCGCCGCAGACCAGCCGGAAGACGACGACGACGACGACGACGACGACGACGCGGGCGAGGGCGCGGACGAGGTCGTCGAGTAGCCGTAGGTGCCGGCCGGCTGCAGGTGCAGCGCGGGGCGCATGTTGAGCAGCTGCAGGTGCGACGCGGCGAGCGCGGGCGCGTGCTGTGCTTGCTGCGCTGGCGGCGGCGGCGGCGACGGCGCGGCGCCGCTAAAGAGCACCTTGTGCTGACGGCGCATCACGTCCACCTCGACGTGCAGCTTCTTGATGTACTCGATCGTCTTCTGCAGCACGAAGGCCTGGCGCGTGCGTGCGCGCGCGGGCTTGGGCACGGTGCGCGCACTGCGCGTCCAGGAGCACACCATCTGTTGCCCGTCGCGGCCGGTGCACTCGGGCACGAGCGCCTGGAGCTGCGCGATTTTCTCGTTGATGCGCTGCCGCCGGCGCCGCTCGATGGCCGAGTGCGATATCTTGCGGCGCTTCTGCTGCTCGAGCAGCTCCTCGGCCGCGGCCGCGCGGTGCGCCACGACCTCGTCCTCTGCGCGGTTGTTTTTGTGGTGCACCGGTTGCGCGTGAGCTCACGTGCTCCTCCCCCGTTGCCGCCGCGGCCGCGCCCGCACCCTCGGTCTTGAGCGCGCGCAGCGGGCGGCGCAGCGACGCCCCCGTCGCCGTCTGGGCCGGCGCCGCGTCGGTCGCGACCGTACCGGCGGCGTGCGCGAGTTCCAGGAGGGCCGACATCGCCGATTGGTGCGACGTCACGGGCGCGAGCAGCCAATCAGACGCCTTCTCTTGACTCGCACTCTCTCGCTCGCTCGCTCGCCTCGCGGCTCTGTGCAGGCGCGGCCTTCCCCACGGCCGTACACCGCGCGGACACGCGCGTCCGCCCCGCCCGTGTGCCGCCGCCGCGCTGCCTGCGTCGGTCGCGCGCGGCGGCGGCACACAGATCGCTGAGCGCGCTCAGTTGCGAGAGAAAAACAGGACTCACGGCGCGACGCACGACGCGCAGAGAGGCAAGAGGCACTCGCAGCCGCCGCAAAACCCCCCCTTTCCGCCGAAGCCACCCGCCCGCGACGCCATGGTGCGCCGCGCGACGATGGCGTCGGCAGCCGCTCACACGCCCGAGCGCGCGCCCACCAGGCCGACCAGCTGGACTGCGCGCTCGACCTCATGCGGCGCCTGCCGCCCCAGAGCGTCGAGGAGAACCTAGCGGGCCTGCTGGACATCGTGCCGCACCTCACGGAGGAGCTGCTCTCGGCCGTGGACCAGCCCCTAAAGGCACGCGGGCGCGCGCGCGGAGGCCGCGGTCCCACCCGCTCACACGCGCCGCCGCCCCGCCGCCGCACCAGGTCCAGAAGTGCCGCTCGACCGGCAAGGACTACCTCCTGTGCGACTACAACCGCGACGGCGACTCGTACCGGTGCGGGTGGACGACGCCGCTGGCCGTGGCTCACACGCGCGCGTGCGCCGCAGCTCGCCGTGGTCGAACGAGTACAACCCGCCGCTCAGCGACGGCGCGCAGCCTTCGGACAAGCTGCGCAAGCTCGAGATCCAGGCCAACGAGGTGCGCCTCCCGTGCGCGTGCGGCTGTGGCCGCACGATGCCCACGCCCGCGCCCCGCCAGGCCTTCGACACGTACCGCGAGATGTACTTCGAGGGCGGCGTGTCGTCGGTGTACATGTGGGACCTCGAGCACGGCTTCGCGGCGTGCATCCTGATCAAGAAGGGTGCGCAGCGCCGCCGACCGCGCGCGCACGGCTCACGCCCGCCCGTGCCCGCGCGCACCCTTCAGTCGGCGAGGGCTCGAAGAAGATGAAGGGCGCGTGGGACTCGATCCACGTGGTCGAAGTGCAGGACAACGGCCGCACGGCCACGTACAAGCTCACCTCGACCGTCATGCTCTACATGAAGACCAACAAGCCCGGGCACGGCGAGCTCAACTTGTCGGGCAGCATGACGCGCCAGGTGCGGCACCTGGTCGTGCTCCTATGCGCTCGGAGCGCTGACGCGCTGCGGCTCAGGCTGAGAACAAGGACCAGGCCGTTGACGACAATAACCCACACATCGCCAACATCGGCCGCATGATCGAGGAGATGGAGATCAAGATGCGCAACGTGCTGCAGGTGCGCGCGCGAACCGCGCGCGTCGGCGCGGGTGCGTGACGCCCTCGGCCGCGCCCTGCAGGAGATCTACTTTGGCAAGACCAAGGACATTGTCAACGACCTGCGGTCGATCCGGCCGCTGAACGAGCTCAAGGCCCAGAACGACCTGCAGGCCGAGCTGGCAAACCGGCTCAAGGCCAAGAAATAGACGACGGGCGACCGGCACGGCGTGTGCGTGCGCCCGCGCGTGCGTCGGGCGGCAGGGCGAATCATGGCAGCCTGCGTCCTCCCACTCGCGCGTACGCCGCCCGTTGCGCCCCCTGCCATCCGTCCCGTCTGTTTCCGCCCTCTCGTGAGCGCCCCCGACTGTGTGCACCCTCCGTGTTCCGTGCTGGTTGATGGTCTGTCACGACACGCCGGCGTCTCCCCCGTCGTCGACCGCGATGCGCGCCCGCTTGGCCGCGTCGTCTGCCGTGGCCGACTCGGCGTTGCGTTTGCGTCTGCGCGCGCGGCATCAGTGCGCAGTGACATCCGGGCGCGCGCGTCGCACACGCACTTGCCCTTGCCTTCCGCAGGCGGGGCCGTGGCGGCAAGCGGCGCCGGCTCGGCGCGCGGATCGAGCGAGAGCGCCGCACGGAACGTGTTGCGGCGCGTCTCTGCCACCGCCCGCGTCAAACGGGGCTGCCAGCCAGAAGACGGATGCGATCGCACCTGCGTGGAAAAGCACCGCGCGCGCGTTGACCGTCAGGCAGTCCTTCGCCTCGGCCTGGTTCAGCCCAAACAGACACCCGCTGCGCACCAAGTCAGCCGCAGCGCCGGGCCCAGTGCAGCGCCAAACGCACAGGTTGATCACGTCGTACGGCCCGCGCAGGTCCAGCACGGCCAGCGCGCCGCTCGTGAGCAGCACACGGTTCGCGCCGCACACGCGCAGCAGCTCGGCCGTGTTGCCGACCAGGTTGCGCCGCGCTGCAGCGTCTGCACGGGCACATCAGCAGCGGCTGGCGGCGGTTGCCATCGCGAGCGCCCAAACGTCACTGCGGATCGCCTTGGCGTACGACACCTCGAAGAAGATGCCGCGCTGGATGGCCGCGTGCACCGACCCGCGCTTGAGCACAAACGGGAGGCGCTCGGCCATGTCGAGCGAGATGATGTCGACCTCGTGCGCCGTGCACGCGGCTGCGGCGAAGCAC
This sequence comes from Parvularia atlantis, assembly GCA_943704415.1. Lineage (NCBI taxonomy): Eukaryota > Rotosphaerida > Parvularia > Parvularia atlantis. The sequence goes on along the minus strand of CALSCO010000238.1, from coordinate 729 downwards.
TCGGTCAGCCCACAGCATGCATGCACGCGCGCACGCCTCGTGCCGTGGAACGCCTTGATGGTCGTCGGCCGCACCGCGACAACGTCATACGAGTTGAGGACCGGGTTGCTCGAGTTCTGGACACGGGTCAGGCGCTTCTGCGCGCGCGTGGCGCACACACGCACAATCTGCACGTTCGCTGTGCCGTCGACGTGCAGCGTCACGCGCGTAAACACGTGGAACGCGGGCCGCCCTGTCGCGCGCAGGAAGTTGGCCTGCACGGTCGACACGGCCACCTTGCCGCCGTGCGCCGCGTTCGCCTAGCACGCGGTCGTCAGGGGCCGATCCGTCGCACCGGCCGCCGCGCACGTCTCGCGGCTGCGGCCGGCCCGCGACTGTGTAGTTTGTCAGTGCGCCGTCGTATCCGACTGCGCCTCGTTCAGCACCGTCGCAACACACCGCGCGCGCGGGCGCGCGCACGCACGTCGCAGCAGCGCGTCCAGCCGCTTGCTCGGGTGATCGAACGCGAGCGTCTTGCTCCCGCCCGCCGCGCCCGGACCCTCGCCCGCCGCCGGCGCGTCCGGGTCGTCGAGCGGGACGTTGCAGTCGTACATTGTGCAGCATGGCGGCCGACAGCATGGCGGCGAAGCGGCCACGTGGTCCGCTCAAGGCGCGCGCGCTGCTACGCAAGCTGGCGGCGGCCGAGCGCGCGGCGGCGCGGCTGCCGGCGTCGGAGGTGCGGCGGGGGGG
>CALSCO010000231.1:0-22779 GCA_943704415.1 Parvularia atlantis | reverse complement strand
CCCTGCCCCTGCCCTGCTTGCCCCCGCCCCTGCGCCTGAAACGCGCCGTTTCGACCGCCCCGCAACGCGTCTGACGCTGCGCCGCGCTTGTCAAAGATGTCGGCGACGCAGGCGAGCCCGCCGCTGCACGAGACGGCGCGGCTGAATAAGGCGTACAAGCGCCAGGCGCGCTCGACGCCGCCGCGCGTCGATCTGCTGCACCAGCGTGCGTTTGTCCCTGCTGCTGCTCGCGCGGCGCCCCATCTCAACGGCGCACGCAAATCTGCAGCAATGCCCGCCGACTGGACCATCAAGGTCGACAAGAAGAACCACAAGTACTTTGAGAAGTGCGCGCGCGCCGGCGACAGGCCATGCCGGGGGACAGCGCCGTCTGAGGCGCAACGTGCGTGCGCGCAGCTCGCGCACCAAGACCGTGCAGTGGCTCGACCCGCGCGTCGACGCCTCGCGTGTGCAGTTCTTCGGTGCCGTGCCGTTGTGCGCCCCGTGTGTGCGGCCGGACGCTCACCCGCCGGCCCGCGCAATCGCGCAGACGCCATCGACGCGCCCAACTACGTCCGCATCGCGTTCGCCCTCCGCACCGACATGATCAACTACGGCTGTGCGTTATGCGACGCGGCGCCGTCCCACGCGCGCGCTCACCCGGCCCGCTTTGGCCCGCACAGTCCTACACATCAGCCCCAAGCTGCTGCACACGCTGGTGATGGAGCACCGCTCGTCGGACGAGGCAGCGTTCATCCGCAAGGCCGACTTTGAGAAGCTCGTGCGTGCCGCGCCCGAAGGCCGCACGTCGCGGGTGCTGACCACGTCGGACGGGCGCAGATGGCGCGCATCATCGACAGCGAGGTCGGCGTGACACAGCGCAAGGAGTACTCGTTGCGCATCACCGACCGCCTGTTCTCGCTCTTCGACGTGTGCGTGTTGCGCAGCCCCTTCAGGGGGAATATTCGTCGCCGACGCGCCCCGCCCCCGCGCGCCCGCAGCATGTTCGAGCAGGAGGCCGAGTTCCGCTCGCTCATGATCGGCCTGATCATGCTCAGCCCCGTCGATATCCTTGAGAAGAGCACGCGTGCGTCTCGTGTCATGCTTTCGATTTTGCGCCCGCGTCGCCTCAAACGCGCGCGCATCAGTCGTCTTCACGCTGCTCGACGGCAAGAACGGCTACCACGCTGATGCCAACCAGATCTTCATCCTCTACAGCAACCTGCTGCAGGCGCGCTCCCGGCGGCGGCGGATGCCCGGTTCAGCGCGGCTCATCGCCGCCGCGCGCGCAGATGGTCGAGAACCCGTTCTACCGCGCCAAGCTCGCCAGCGGCACCGAGTCGATCAACTTGCGCGTGCAGGCGCGTGTGCTTGGAGACGCGCCGGCCCGGCTGACGCCCACCCCATGTGCGCAGGAGCTGTACCGGCTCATCTCGGTCAGCAAGAAGGATAAGCGCAAGGTCACGATCGATGCGGCGCAGATGGCCGACTACACCAAGGGGCGCATCAACCTCGACATGTTCATCAAGGCATGCGCGCGCCGCGCACACCGGCGCGGCAGCGATGCGCCGCTCACGCGCGTCGCGTCGCCAGCATGTCAAGGAGGACCCGGCCATGCTGCGCCCGTTCATCATGTGCGAGCGCCTGTTCGCGTCCGAATACTGTGCGTGCAGCCGGGCCCGCGCTGCGGTGCAGCTGCTGACGGACGGACGGACGCGCCCCCCGCAGCCGTGCACAAGGGCAAGACGTGCATGTTCTGCGGCATGAACCCGATCAAGGGCCTGTGCTACAGCTCGATGGTGTCCAAGGGCGTGCACCTGTGCCAGAACTGCTTCTGGGCCGGTGCGCACCGCGAGCGCGCGTGCAACGAGGGCGGCACCTCACGCGCCTGCTCGGCGCCGCGCAGGCAAGGAGAACGACGTGTACAAGAAGGGCCACCACGTCGTGGAGCACATTGTGCACTACACGCCGTTCTCGCGCTTCATGATCGGCACCCGCCTGGCGTGCGTGCCCGGCCGCGCTGCCCTCCCGCGCACGCCCCACGCTCACACCGCGCCGCCTCGCAGCGTCATCCCCAAGCTGCGCCGCAACGCGCCCAAGGCGGATGAGCAGATCGTCGCCTCGCCGTACAAGTTCAAGGCGCGCAAGGCCTCGGCGACCCTTGTGCGTGCTGACCTGCCGAGAGATGGCAGCCCTGACTAGTGCGGCGCCGCCAGCGCTCGGGCTCGATCGACGCCACGGCCGCCGCCGCCGCCGCTGCGGGCACCGCGGCCACTTCGCGTCAGGGTTCGACGCTGCAGGTGCGCCGCTGCGCTTCCGTGCAAGCACACTGACGGCGTGCGCAGACCGTTCGCTCGACCCCGACCGTGGCACAGCAGCCGGCCGCATCGACCGACACGCTGCCGAAGAAGGTCGCGCTGCCGTCGGCGCAGCAGGCGCTGGACGAGGCGGATACGGAGGAGGACGAGGTCGAGGACGACGAGGAGGAGGAAGAGGAGGACGAGAACGACGAGGAGGAGGACGAGGACGACGAGGAGGAGGAAGAGGAGGACGAGGACGAGGAGGAGGACGAGGAGGAGGACGATCACGACGACGAGGAGGACGAGGAGGAGGAGGAGGAGGAGGAGGAGGAGGAGGTGCGTCGTGGCGCGTACGGCCGCGCATGGCATCTGACCGTGCTGACTCGCGCCAGGAGGACGAGGACGAGGAGGAAGACGAGAGCCCCGTCGCCTCGCCCGCGGTTACGAAGTCGTGCGTGCCTGTAGCAGCGCTGCGCGCCAAAGGCTGACACCGCCGTGGTGGCGCCCCGTTGCAGCGCCGCGCCCAGCTCGGCCCCGCCCGCACCGTCGCCCCTGACGATGGTGAGTGCTGCGCCGAGCTGCGCAGGGCCTCACCCGCGGGTTGCGTACGCTCAGGCTCAGGAGGGCTCAGCCGAGGACGAGATGATGCGGCAGCAGATTCTTGACCAGCGTGCGAAGCGCGCTCAGGTGCTTGGGGCCAACGTGCGGCACCGGCAAAGGCGTGAACAGCACGCACTGACAACCGCTCTCCGCGCTCTTGCAGGGAAGCCCGCCGTCGGGCTCGTCGCTCTCGCCGCGCAACTCGCAAGAGCGGGTGCGCTGCGGTGCCTCCGCCAGTCGCGCTGCTGATCGCGTGCCGGGCGCAGCACTCGCCACCGAGCGCGCCGCCGGCGCTTGTGCAGGCCACCGTGGCCAAGCCGTTTGCGGCCCCGGCCCCGGCTCCGGCCCCGGCTCCGGCCGCAACGGGTGGCCCGAAGGCGGCGCCCGCCGCTGCCGGCGTGGACAGGGAGGACGAGGAGGAGGTGCGAGCCGCGCGCAGGCCGTCTACTGCCTGCTGCTGACAGCGCGCGCCAGGACGAGGAGGATGAGGAGGACGAGGACGAGGAGGAGGTGCGCAGCTGAGATGCCGCAGATGCAGCGCGTCCTCACCACGCGTTTCTGCAGGAGGAGGAGGAGGAGGAGGAGGAGGAGGAGGAGGAGGAGGTGCGCGGCTGAGTGCGCTTGATTTTGCGCTGTTTGACGCTAACCGATGCTGCGCAACGGAGGAGGAGGAGGAGGAGGTGAGTCACCAGCGCGGCGGCCGTGCCCGTGCGCTGACACCGACGCACACGCGCGCGCAGGACGAGTAAGCAAGCCGAAAGGGTCGCCACGCGACGTGTCCAGCCCGCTGTCGGACTTTTTCTTTCCCCTCTCACTGTTCGTGTCTGTGCGCCTGTCGTTTGTTCGCGCCGCTCTCTCAGAAGTCATTCAGTTAATCACACAAGCCCAAAGCCGACGGTGTTGTTGAGGGCGTACACAAGCTTGCCTTGCAGCTCGGCCAGTGTGGGGTATTCTTCGTCGTGCGAGGTCAGCGGCGCCGTCGCCGGCGGCACTCGCACGGCGCACCCGGCAGGTCAAGGATATTGTAGCAGGTGTGCGCCACCGGCAGGGCGCGTGGGTCGCCCGTGCGCTGGATGAGGATGCGCAAGGACCGTAACCTGGCGCGCGGTGAGCTGCGTCGCGCGCGCGCACAAAGACAGACGCACCCCTGCAGCGGCACACGATCTGACCCCGTGAGGAACACAAGGAACTTGCGCTTCAGCTCCGAGTCGAGCGAGTGGAATACCTGCGGCGCGCGTAACGCTGAGTCCGCGGCCGGCGCGGTCGTGCCCCGTGGGCGCACCTGCCAGAAGTTGCGGATCGTCGGGTGGTCGGCCGTGTAGCCGTTGCGGTACTCGGCGGCGTACTCGAGATCGTGGAAGTGGTACGACGGCGAGCCGCGGACGATGAACTCGACCTCCTTCGGGTGAAACAGCTGCGGGTCGTGCGCGTTGTTCAGCGTTGTGCGTGCGCGCGATGTGCACGAGCGTCGACGCACCCGCAGGATCTCCGGGCGGATCACGAGCCGGAAGCCCTCGGCAAACGGCTCGTACTGCGCCTCAACCTGCTCTGTGCTCAGGTACCTGTCGGGGGCATCACGCCCTGCTCACGCTCCGCAGCGCGCACGCACGCACCGCACGTAGCGCTGCACAAAGTCGGCCTTGTTGTAGATCGTCACGGCCTGATCCGCACCGTTCTTCCGCAGTTCGTGTGTCACGACGCCCCCGTCCGGCTTGCGCACGTCCACGGCAAAGGTGAGCCCGAAGCGGTCGGCCAGGTCAAGCTCGTTGTACTCGCGGACCTGCGCGCGTGTCAGCGCGACGGCCGCTCGCGCCTCTCGCGACGCAGACGGCACCGCGGTGAGCGAGCGGTGGATGGCCGGCTGCCAGTCCACAAAGTCGTCCAGCTCGACCTCTTGGCCCAGCATCTTCTTGTACAGCACAAACGGGAAGCCAGCCTCGATCAGCACTGCGTTGTACACGGCCAGGCCAAGCGCGATGCCCACCTGCGCAGCGCACAAGCGGGTCAGCCTCTCAAGCGCGCGCGCGCCCGGGTGGGCACACCGTCCGCCACTGCTCGCGTGTGGCCGTGCTGAACGGGTTGAACCAGAGCATGCGCGTGTCCTCGTCGTACGCAAACATGCCAAAGGCCGGGTCGAGCACGGCTGGGCCGCAGACGGATCAGCAGGCGTGCACCCGCGGCGCTGCACCGCGCACCCTTGAAGAGCAGGAAGAAGAACTCCTTGCGCACGCCGCCCTCATCCTGCGCCTCCTCGTTCTCAAAGTGCACCTGTGGCGGTGCTGTTTTCAGCGAGCTACCGCGAGCCCGGCGCTCCGCCGCGGCGCACCAGCAGCGGCTTGTGCAGCTCGGACGGGTGCACGTTTGCGAGCTGCGCAAGCGTGGCCTGCACAATGTCGGCGTGCCGACTCACGTGCAGCGCAAGAACGGGCGACGCGTCCGGCTTGTTCGTGATCGTCTGAATGAACGCGGCGTTGATCTGTCCGCGCGGCGTGTGAGACCCACGGCGCGGCTGCGGGCACACGACGCACCTGCTCCTGCATGTGCACGGCAGCGTCGACGTGCAGCACGCGCATCTTGGCGGCCTGAGCGAGGAAGCGCCGTCAACCAGGTTTGATGCCTAATGCATGTGCACCGGCCGCACCGTGTCAAGCAGGAACGGGAACCGGCAAAAGCAGAACAGGTTCGGGTTCTCGCGCCACACGCTGTAGTCTGCGCGCAGGTCGACCAAGGTCGACACCTCGTTGTTGAAAAAGTTTTTGAACGGCACTACGGCGTGCGTGTTGTTGACCTGTGCAGGCTGTGAGCTGCATGCCACAGAGCATGCGTGCGCCGTGCCTTGTTGAGCCAGTCGAGCGCCATCGCGCAGCCCGTGAGGGCCGTGTCGAGCGAGAGCTGTCGCTGCTTGAGCAGGAACGAGAGGAAGTTCTGAAAGATCTGCGCGCCGGGCGTCGTGCAATCAGGGCAAGGCGCCGGCGCTGCCAGACAAAGATGCCAAACCTGCACAATGCGGAAGAAGCTTGCCGAGTCAAGCCGCCCAAACCAGTCACCGAGGATGTCGCGTTCGTCGCGCTTCAGCCCGACAAAGAGCGTGACGACCTGCACACGACGCGCGCTGTCAACACAAGCAAGCGCACTATGCTCCCGTCGCGTGCCTGCTGGATCACGACGTGGTAGTGCTGCGGCGAGAGCAGCAGCGGATTCTCGAGCAGCACGAGATACACGCGCGCGGTCTGCAAGCGCACGTCAACGCTCCCGGTTGTGCGGCGTGTGCGGGCACGCACCTCGGGCGTCCGCGCCTCGAACGAGTCAAGGTTCTTGACGAGCCGCGCGACGGCGTTGCCGAGCGTCGTGGCCAGGATCGACTGGCCGAGGATGAGGTTGTAGGCGGCGCGCACCCTGGTCGCACCCCTCCGTGAGCAAATGATGCGTGCACAAGCGGCGTCACGCCACGCACTCGTCCACGTCCACGCCCGACACGGTGCTGGACACGTTGCGGTGTTCGGGCGCGAGGAACGACCCGTTTAGGCAGGCGATCGAGCCGAACGCCGTCTCGATCGCGTGCTGCGCCTTGCCCTGCTCGCATGGCGACCGTCAACATCACGTCGCACGTCACATGCAACGGCGGCACACGCACCAGCCGCGACGGGTCGTCCAGCAGCGCGCGCAGACCGCGGAGTGAAAGCATGAGTGGTCGCTTCGGCTGCAGGGCTGGCGGTGCGTGTGCTGTGAGGGCCGCGCCGGGTGTGCATCGGACCAAACGCACACGCGACGGTCTCGTAGTAGTTGGGCAGGGCACTTTCGCGGTGGTGGAACGGCACGACGTCCATGGGCGAGCCCGCGAGACGCACGTCGGGGGCGGCACCGGTGAGGATCGCGACGGGCGCGGATGCCGCCGCGTCGCTCGTCGCCGTCTCCATGGCTGCCGTGTCGCTGTGGGTCGCAAAGTCACCCTCGCCGCCGTAGTCGCACCATGCACACAACACGCACGCAGCAGCGACGTCGAGGCGCGGCGCAATGGGATCCGCCGCCTGGACGAGGCAGAACGTCTGATCGCCGCCCGCGAAGAGTGCAACGACGCGCAGCCCGTTGAGCGCCTGCAGCGTGCGCCGCTGTTGATTCGTGCCTGCGCGCGCACTGCTGGCGCACCTTGACCGAAACCGGCGTCGAGTACGACTTGGTCGTGCCCAGCCCGAGTTGGCCAGACGCGTTCAGGCCAAATGCGTACAGCCTGCGCCACCCACAGACGAATGAGCGCAGCAGGCGGAGTATGCGCCGGCACGGCCGCGCACCGCTGCGTCGCCGCCTGATAGATGACCGTGTGCCGGCGCCCGCAGGCAATCAGCGTCGACGGCGTGCCCATCAGCTCCACGAGCTGGCAGCGGTGCGGCGTGAGCACCGTGCGATTGCGCTGCCGCGCGCAGACGTACAAGCTTGGGATGGTTCTCTTGCAGCTGCGAGTCGTGCCCGAGCTGCCCATTGCTGCCGGCACCTGCTCACGGTCAGACCGAGCGCTGCAAGATCGGCAGTGCGCGCGCGCGCGCACCAAACGTGTAAACGCGCCCCTCGGCCGTCAGCACGACCGTGTGCGACTCGCCCGCGGCCGCGTCCACGACCTGCTTTGCTCTGAGGCCTGCGCTCGCCGCAGTCAGTGAGGTGCTGGTCTCGGGGCGTGCGCACGCACCCGGAATCAATGTCGGACGCAGCTTCTTGGGCTCGTCGCCGAGGCCAATCTGCCCAAACTGATTATTGCTGGCGACCGCGCCGTCAGCGGGCGGTCGCATATGCGATGTTGTTGCGCACGCACCCCCACGCGTAGACCTCACTGCTGGCCGAGACGGCGATGGAGTGCATGGCGCCGCAGACGACACGGACGAGCGGCACACCGCGTAGCGCCATGACGCGCTTCGGCGTGTGCTCGTTGCCAAACGTGCCGAGACCGAGCTGGCCTGCGCGCGGCATGAGGCGATCTCCTCGCGAGCACGGGCCGGCCGCGCACCCTGCATGTTGTCGCCCCAGGCAAACAGCGCGCCGGTCTCTGTCAGCGCAAAGCAGTGCGCGTCGCCCGCTGCGATCTGCGTCGGAACAAAGGCTCAGCGCACGCCGCGAGCACGTCGGGTCGGGCACGTCGCACCTGCACGACGCGGTGCTTTGCCAGCTCCTTGATAAAGTGCGGCCGCGCGCCCACGCTCGGGTCGGTCATCGCGGCGAGACCTTGCGTTACGCGCGCGCGTGTTCAGCCGGTGGTGATGAGCGTTACGCTGCCGCACCCTGGCCGAGCTGGCCGCGATCGCCCGCGCCCCAGCTGAGCACCTGGCCGTCGTCCGTGAGCGCGAGCGTGTGCCGGCTGCCTGTCCGTGGCGTAGCGCGCTGAGTGACGGACAAGACGTGGCGCCAACCCGCCTCCGCACCGCATGCGACCTGGACGACCCGAAACGCGTCCAGCGCGTCGACGTTCTCGGGCCGCGTGCGCCGCTTGTTGTGGCCGAGCTGCGCGTGGTCGTTGCTGCCACAGCTGCGGCCCCCGTCCGCGCGCTCAGCCGGCTCACGTCAGCACACGGGCAGCGGCGCGCACCTGTACACGACGCCGGACGTGCTCACGGCGACCGTGTGCCGCAGCCCGCACGCCAGCCCGTGTATCTGCTTGTCCGTGAGCAGGTCGAGCCGGCGCGGCGCGTCCACGGGCTCGTCGCCGCCGTACCCGAGCTGGCCGTCGCCGCTGTTGCCCCCTGTGTGTTTGGCGCGTCACGCTTTCCGGCGGCGCGTCGTCGTCGCGCGGCCCCGCCACGCACAGCCGAGGACCGTGAGCGTGCCCCGTGCGGGTGCGAGTGCCAGCGTGGGCGCCGCCGTACTGTCGGCTGTGGTGGCGTTTGTCTGCATCGCAACGTCCGAGACAGAAAGTGCGCGAACGTAGATCGGTGCGCGTGGATGAGGTCGGCTCAATGACAGCATGGCGGACTGCTGCGCAAGTTCACATCGCGGCGCGCTCACGAGGCCTTGCCCAGCTGGATCTTGCGCTTGAGCGAGCGGTTCGCGGTGTAGATGGCACCGTCGACCATGCCTGCGCACAGGAGATGAGGCGCGCCGCGCGCGGCACCGGCGCCGGCACGTACCCGCGACGGTGAACACGCCGCCCACGATCGCGCACACGCCCGTGAGGAAGTGCAGGAACGAGCGCGAGGTCTGGCGGTACGTGACGCGCATGGGCGAGATGTCAAAGTTGAAGAAGACGCCTGCGCCCGCGGCCACGGGTGAGCTGTGCGCGTTTGTGTTCCGTGCTCGTGGCGCGCACCCGGCAGCCCGCCCTGGCGTTCGGCCATGTCGACGTCGTTGAGCGTGTACGAGAACTGGTTCGTGGCGAGCTGCGTGCCGTTGAGGTAGACGTAGCTGGTCGGCACAACCTTGATAAAGTATTGGTACGCCATCTGCGAGCCTGCGCAGCTTCGTGAGCGGCACGCACGCGCATGCGCAGACGGCACGCGGCTCCGCACCCGCAGGCGCCGACTTTGTGCGGCGGTCGAGCGGGTTGACGATGTCGGGGAAGTCGTCGCCAAAGGACAGCCGGTGGACGGTGTGGGACATGTCAAACTTCTTGCTGGCTCGGCCGACGTGCGGTCAGGGCGCGCACGGCCGCGCACGGCGCACGGGCGCGCCACGCACCCGGCCATGACCTTGTTGAACTGGTTCGTGTCGTGCACGTGCATGTGCTGCGCCTGCACGGCACATCAGAGGCGCTTGATCGGCGCACCAGCGCGCGCGTGCCTGGAAGCTCTTGCCGGGCGCAAAGTGGAAGTTGCCCGCGACCTTGTTGACATGCAGCACGCCGTAGACGTTGCAGCCCTCGTCCATCTGCTCGCGCAGGCGGTCCCCGAAGCCCTCGCGCTGGCACTGTGCACGCACAAACGCCCGTCAGCCCTACTCAGCGGCCTCGCAGCGGTCCGCCGGCCGCACCTGCTCAATGTCGTCAATGTTCTGCAGGCTCCAGCCGCGGCGACGGTACGACTCGCGGACCTGTGCGCCGGCCGCTTGAGCACACTGGGCCAATGGCGCCGAGCGCGAGAACACACCTCGTCGCACGTGTTGCAGCACCCGGACGACGGCTCCATTCCGCCGTAGCAAGAGCCGCAGTAGTTCCCGGGCACGGTCGGGGCGGCGGCCACGGCCTCGACCGCCGCGTCCCCAAGCTCTGCACGTGCGCGTGAGACGCTGCCATTGTGAAGGGGGGAGAAGAGGCGCGTACTGGCCGCGGTGGGCGTGAGGATGCGGCCGTCGCTGCCGACGCGCGACTTGAGGATGTTGTGCTCGATGTCGCTCAGGTGCTCGCCCGACACGTCGAGCACGTCGACGCTAACCACTGCGCGCTACGTTGAGCACGGCAGAGTGGCGGCACGTGGCGCGCGCGCACTCATGCACGAGAGGCGCTGGAAGGTCACGTTGAAGTTGATCTTCATGCGCTCCTCGCGCGACACGTCTACTTGTAGGCTCGTGTCGGTCTCGATCGTGAGGTAGAAGCTGAACTCGGACACGAGCAGCGTGGCGATGATGAGCGCGCTCACGACCGTGACTTGCGACGGCCCAACGGGGCGTGAGCGCCCGCCCGCCCGCAGGCCCGCCCGCGGCACGGCGCCACGCACCGACCGCGCCCGCGTACGTCTTCACGCGGAAGTCGTCAAGCGTCTTCGGGTACGCGTCGAGGCGCTTAAGCCCTTCCAAAAGCGACATGGGTAATCTGCGGCTCGCGGCACCACTGGTGCCGGCGTGGCGTGGCGCCGTGTCAGTCGTCGAGCGGGCGGGGGCAGGTGGTGCGTGCGTGAGCAGGGAGGGGAAGGATCGCAGCCACGCGGCACGGTAGGCGCACAGGCGGGCGCGGGCGGCGGGCGCGGGCGGCGGGCGCATGGGGCCACGAGGACGACACGAGGACAGCGGAGCCGGGATGGATGCGGCGGAGACGGCAGCCATGATTGAGAGCAGAAGCTTGATAGACGAAAGTAGCACGTGACTCGGGCTGACTGCGTGCGGAGGGCGAGTGCGCGCTGCGAGCGCTGCGCCGGGCAGCGATGGAAGCGTCGCTGTGTATGCGCTGCATAGTCGAGCAGATCTGCCAGCGAGCACCTTACAGAGCCGGCACGGACGCCCCGCCATGCTGGCACGCGCGATCGTCCGCCTAGGCGAGTACGCCATGGTGGAATACGCATGAGCTCGGCTGGCGCTCGATCTGTGCACAACTGTTTGTCGTTTGCTGCACAGACTCTCGCGTATGCACTGCGGCCCCCGCACTTCGCAGCGTCACCGCGCCGCCTCCTGCCCGTGCCAGCGCTGCGCCAGGGCGTCGTGCCGGCCGCTGTCTGACGTGTGCGCGCCCACCTTACCGCACCGCACAGCGCCAAGCACCGCGCCGCACCGAGCAAACCCAGCCTCGTCACACACACAAGCACACACACACACACACACTCAGCGATGCCAGCGCCCAAGTTCAGCGAGAACTTCTGGGGCGACAAGGACGACGGCTTTGACGTGCTGTTGGCGCGCATGCGCCAGGCCAAGGGCACGTGCAAGGACGTGCGTGGTCGGCGTGGTCGGCGTGGCTGCCGTCTGAGACGCGCGCGCGCCAGCTGACCGAGGTCATCGCCGCGCGGGCCGCGATCGAGGACGACTACTCCAAGAAGCTGCTCAAGCTGTCCAAGACGGTCGTCGGCAAGGCGCGGACGCCCGCCACCGCACGCGTGGCGTCGGCGCTGACGTGCGCGCGCGCCGCAGGACGAGAACGGCACGCTTAAGGACTCGCTTAACACGTTCAAGGCCGAGCTCGAGCACACGGCGCAGTCGCACGCGACGATCGCCGCCGAGCTGCGCAGCAAGGTCGAGAAGGTGCGCGCAGACCGGGGCGGGCGGCACGGTCGGCGCTGACGTGGCCGGGCGCGCCAGGGGCTGGTTGACTTTGTCACAGAGCAGTCGACCGCGCGCAAGACGCAGGCGCGCATCATGGAGAAGACGATCAAGAACAAGGTCGCGCAGCACACGCACGTGAAGAGGACGAAGGAGGTGCGTTCGTCACACGCGTGTGCACGGCCGTGCCAGAACGCGTGCACGCGCGCGCAGAGTTTTGAGCGCAAGACGAAGGAGCTGGAGCAGCTGCAGATCCAGGAGACGCGCGGCGGCCTGCCGCCCAAGGTGCGCCGCGTAGCTGAGACTGCCGCGCACGTGGGCACTGACCGTGGCGGCGGCGCCGCGCAGGACGCCGAGAAGCTGGCCCAGCGCGTGAAGAAGGCGATGCAGGCATCGGAAGACGCAGACAAGGAGTTCCGGCAGTCGGTCGAGAAGATGCACGACATCGCGTCACAGTGGCGGCAGGAGATGGTGCAGACGGGCGAGGTGTGCGCTCGCGCGAGTCGGCGGCGGCGGCTGACGCGGCGGCGGCGCCTCGCAGCTGTTCCAGAAGCTGGAGGAGCAGCGCATCGACTTCCTACGCTCGTCGCTCTGGTCGTACAGCAACATCCTCTCGACTGGCTGCGTGGCCGATGACGAGTCGTGCGAGCGGCTGCGCGGCTCGCTCGAGAAGTGCAACATCGAGAGCGACATCACGCAGTTTGTGACCGAGAAGGCCACCGGCACCAATATCCCCGGTGCGCGCGGGCGTGTGCGACGCGCCCCGCTGTGCCTCACACCCGGCCGGCAGAGGTCATCGACTACAGCGTCGCGCGGACGGCCATCGTCCAGGGCCTGTCGGTACCGCTATCCACGCCGACGCGCGAGATGCAACCGTGCGCGTCCGCTCGCTCTGCAGCGCCAGCCGCGTGACCACGGCGCGCCAGCATCAAGCCGACGCTGTCGCAGGACGCCACGGACGACAGCGAAAAGCCGCGCGCCAAGCCCGCACCGGCAAGTGCGGGCGTGACTGGGGCCCTCTTCCAAGGTGCGCGCCGCATCCGCGTTGCACGGCAGCCGACACGGCCGGGCGGGCGCAGTGCGCGTCCTGTACGACTACGATCCGCAGGGCCCCGAGGAGCTCACGCTGCGCGAGAACGACGTCGTTGCGGTCGTCTCGGACCAGGAGGATCCGTGGTGGGAGGGCGTGATCAACTCGCAGCGCGGCATGTTCCCCAGGTGCGCGCGCGTGGCCGTGCCGGCTGCCGGGTGCCTGACGCCTCGCGCAGCAACTTTGTCGAGCGTCTCTGAGCGCGGGCTGTGTCGCGTGTGAGGTTGGCAGTTTCGCAATGACCACAACAACGCGCGCACAACGCCGGGCGAGCCGCGCGCTGTCGGCGTACCTGGACCGCGAGGCCGGGCCGGCCACGGAGCCGCTGGACGGCCGCCGCACGCTGTCGGCCGGGCCGCTGCCGCCGCTGCCGCCGCTGGCGCTCGTGCTGCCGGTACCGGACGAGGACGACGCGTGTACCGTGCCGCTGCGCAGCGCAGCGGGGCCGCGGCCGATAGGGGAGGGGCGCGCGGTGGGGCGGCGGCGGCACTCGACGCACCTGGCGGGCGCGGCCGAGCACGCGGCGGGGAGCGCGCCGGCTTCACGGCGGCTGTCGGTCGACGCGGTCGGCGTGGCGTGGCCTGGGCCCGTGCGGCTGCGGCGCGTGTCACCCTCGAGCACGGCCACGATCCGCTCGGGTGCGGTGTCGCTCAGCGACGACGCGGCCGTCGCCGCCACCGCGCGGCTGGACGAGCTGACCCTGGCGGAGCGGCTCGTGCTCGTGTGCTGGTCGGCGCACGGGTGGCTGCCGGCGCACCTGCCCGCTGGCGTGACGGCGTGCTGCCTGGGTGAGCTGCTGCTGCTCGGGGCGCTCGAGCCAGTGACGCAGCTGCGCCTGGACGGCGCGCACCGCGTGCTGCGCGCGACCGACGCGGTCGACCGTCCGGCCGTCGGCGCCAGCGACATGCTGCGCTCGCTCGTCGACCTCGTCGTGGCCTCGCGCACGACCCACAGCTTCCGCAGTTGGCTCAAGCGGCTGGGGCGGCCCGACCACGTGCGTCGTGTGCTCGCCGCGTGACCGGGCCTGATCGGTCCCGTGCGCGCGGCAGCACTTTGTGACGGCGGCCGTGCTGCAGAGCCTCGTGCGCAAGGGCGTGTTTGCGCTCGAGGGCGAGGCGCAAAGCGTGCTGCTGCCGCGCGACACGAGCGAACCGGCGCGCTTCCCGCACCACCTGCTCGTGGGTGAGCTGCAGGACGAGGCGTTTGCGCAGCTGCAGCGCGCACTGCTCATGGACCCGCGCCACGGCATGGCCCAGGCCGAGTGGGTCGTGCTGCGCGCCCTCGCGCACATGCGCGTCGTCGGCCGCGTGCTCGACCGCCTCGCGCCGCCGCAGCGCAACGCCGCCGTGCAGGCGCTGCGCGTCGTGCTGGGCACCGAGACGTACCGTGCCTCGCCCATGACGCTGCTCGCGGCTGCGTTCGGCGGCGGCGGCGGCGGCGGCGGCGCGGCCGCGGAAACGCTGCGCGAGTGGAGTGCAGGCGCGGACGTCTGGCCACCGGGCGCGCTTGACACGTCGGCCGACAACAGCGCCTGCGACTGCTTCGCCCCGCGCTTTGACGTGGCCGCGGACGAGATCGGCCTGGCCTACAGCCGGCGCTTTGTCCGCCCGTACGACACCTGTGCGCCATTTTGGCCGTGTCGATCGGGCCGGGCTGACGCACGACGCGCGCGCCAGGGGACGACTACGGCGGTTGGCACGGTCACGACTGGTACCTCCCGGGGCGCTGGGGCGGCGGGTCCGGCACGGGGCGACCAGCGGGCGCGTTTGAAGGAGCAGCCCGGGACCGCGGGCGGCGCCTGTCGGTGCTCGTGACCACCAAGGGCGGCAGACGGCGTCGCCTGGCATCGCGCTCGCAGCCCGACGCGAGGCGCAACGACGACGACAGCGACGACCGCATCGGCTTTGACGCGTTCCACGAGGCGCTGGCGGCGATGGACGCGCGGCTGAGCGGGCGCGCACACCACGGGCTGCGCGCGCCGTGCTCCGTGGCCGACCTGGACGACGAGTCGCTCTGGGGCTCGGCCGACACGCAGCCGCTGTCGTCGGCGTCGGGCCTGACGGGCGCGGGCGAGGCCGAGCTTGACTTTGACTTTGACGCTCGGTCGGCGCACATTGAGCTGTAGTTAGGGACAGAGGCGCTGCTCACAGCTTGCTGGCCACGGCCAGACGGTTGCTGAAGGGGAAGAAGTCCGGCAGGTCGGTCCAGGGGCTCATCTGGAAGTCGGCCGGGCGCTTGTCCTGTGCAGCCCCTGCGTGAGGGGGCGTGCGGCGCCGGGCCGCGCACCTTGAAGCTCATCACGCCCTCGGCCGCGTCGGCCTGGCGCCCGATCCAGAAGATGACGCGCGACTCGAGCAGGTGCTGTGCCTCGGGTGTCTGGCCGTCCTGCGTGCAGCGAGCGGGGTGTCTGGCCGCGCCCCGTACGCGACAGTCCGCGACGCACGATCTGGCCGGCCCACAGCAGCGACTTGTTCATGAAGTTGGACACGGCCGAGGTGTTGTTGGCTGAGCCGGTGCGTCAGCCAGCCGTCGCGCGCCGGTGAGCCGCCCGCACCGATCTCGTCCGCAAGGCTCAGCGCCTTGGGCAGGACCTGATTGGCCGGCACGACATAGTTGAACAGGCCCGACTGCGCCTCGTCCTTGGCGACAAACACGCGGCCAGTCGTCGCCCATTCCTGCGCGCCGCTTGCTGTCAGGCGGTCCCTGCGTGCGCGTCGCCAGCCACGCACCATCGCCTTGCCGAAGCCGACGAGGCGCGGCAGGAAGAACGACGAGACCGCCTCGCACGCGATGCCTCGGCGCGAAAACACAAAGCTGCGGTGTGTCACAGGCGGCGACGACGGCGTGCGCCACGCACCCGACTTTGGCGCTCTCGGCCACGACGCGCATGTCCATCGGCAGGGTCATGGTAATGCCGACGCCGACAGCCGCGCCCTGGGCACGCCGTGAGCCACCCGGCCCACCCGGGCGAGCACGCACGTTGATCGCGGCGATCACGGGCTTGCGGCAGCGGTGGATGGCCAGCGCGACCTGGCCGCCCTGGTCGCGGTGCGCTGGCGCGGCGGTGAGGCCGCAGCGGTCACCGACGCACGAGCGTGCACAGTACCCGACGTCGCGCTCATGCCGTTCGCGCCCGCTAGCTTCTTGTCGTCGTACATGCCAAAGACGTTGCCAGACGTGAGGTCCGCGCCGGCGCAGAACGCCGCGCCACGCCCGGTCACGACGACGGCGCGGACCGAGTCGTCCTTGCTAATCTCGTCGAAGAAGGTCACCAGCTCCGCGCCCATGCTCCACGTGAACGCGTTGAGCTTCTCCGGGCGGCTCAGCCACAGCACGGCGACACGGCCGCGGCGCTCGGCGGCGATGCACTTGTACGGCTGCCGCCGCGCGACGTCGGGTCAGGTCACGTGTGGCCCGCCACTGGGTGACACGCCTGCTCCATGCTGCGGGTTTGTGAATCGATCAGCAATGTTCGGCCTCGGCGGCTTCCGGCCGACGCTCGTTGCGCTCAGCGGCTATGTGAGGTGCGGCCGGGCGCGCGCGCATACACGCACGCGCGTGGCTGACCTGTGCCGGTGCGTGCAGCAAGGTGCCGTACAAGCTTAACCAGACGCGCAAGGTCAACCAGCGCAAACGCCTCGCGCTCGTCGACGCCAACGTGCAGGCGATCGCGTCCGTCGCGTCCATCAAGGCACTGGTGTGGCCGCACCTGCTGCCGCCGCGCGTACGCTGTGGCCTGACCCGCGCGGTGCCCGGCCAGGCCGGGTACAAGAAGCCGGAGGGTCCCGAACAGTACTACAAGAAGGTCGACCCGACGCCGTACAACAAGCTCGGGCGCAAGGGCATCCACAAGACGCCGCACTACACCAAACTGCCGCGCGAGTACGAAAACAGGTGTGCCGCAGGCGGGCGCGGCTGGTCGACGGGCGCTGACGCGGCTGCGGTTCGCAGTTTGTGAGTCTCGTTTCCGTGCGTACAAAACAAGAGGGGGGCGGCTTTTTCGGGGAGGCAGACAGACGCTGAGCGCACGCACACACGGCCTCACGCCGCACCGCCTGCGCGGGCGCCGCCGCCGGCGAGCTTGCTAAAGTTGATGCCGATCACGCCAAGGGCCATCGCCGCGACGGTCGCGCCCTGCGCCAGCACGCGGTAGCGCATCATCCGCTGCGACGCGCGGTCGTTGCCGCGGTTGAAGTGGTACAGCCCTACGGCGAGGATGCCGAGCGTGAGGAGCGCGCCGACGGGCACGAACGGGTCCTTGACGGACTGAGCGCGCGGCGAGCGCAGGGGTCAGGCTGCGAAGACGACGTGCGCCGCAACGCGCCTTCCGCTTGAGCTTCTCCCACGTCGTTTCGTCCTTGGGCCATGTCGTGCCCACAAACTCGCCCGACTGCCCCGCGGCGGGGTGCGTCAGCCCGCGGCAAGCACGGCAAACGGCGAGGCGGCGCACTGATGAGCCGTTCATCGTCCGTCACCAAAGCATGGCCTCCGCGCGTCTGGGTCGCCTCGCAGGGGCGCGCTGGCTGGCGACGGCCGCGGCGGCGGGCCCGGCCCGCGCGGCAGCAGCGACGGCGACGGGCGGATCCGGCGGTACCCCGCGCGCGTACGCGCTCCTGTGCGCCGCTGATTGCCGCTGCCGCCCCCCCCTGGACTTTCCCCACGCGCGACGCGTCATGCGGGCGATCGCAGGCGGCAGCATTACGGTACAGGTCAAGGGCGACGGCAAGGTCAGCGTGCTGCTGCCGCTGCACAGGCTCGGCGGGTGCGCGCGCGCGCGCGGCGTGGGTGGTCTGCTCGCTCATGTCGGCGCGACAACAACAGCACCAAGATGACCGTCACGCTCGGCCAGCGCCTGCACGAGTTCCTGCTCGACGTCAACCACGAGCTGCTGCAGGAGCGCGTGCGCGGGCCAACGCGGCCCCGGCTGGTCGACGGCAACGGCCGTGAGCTGGACCTCGAGTGCGCTGCGGCTGCCCCGGACCGCTCGTGCGCGCACTGACGCGCCCCGCCCGCTCAGGCTGCCGATGCACGAGGTGCTGCAGCGCGACTTTCGCGTCGACTGGGACCAGAACACGCTCAACTACAGCCCGGCTGACTTTACGGGTGCGCCCCCGGGTGCTGTGTGCGCGTGCGAGCCCATGCTCAGCTGCGGCTCAGCGGCGGTGCGCGACCACGAGGCGGCCATCGCCGAGCACGAGACCGAGCTCGCGCGCCTGCTCGCGCTCAAGACGCGGCTGGACCGGCGCGCTGAGCTGTACGGGCACGTCGTGCGCGGGTCGGTGTTTGCGTTCCTGGTGCGCGGCCCGGGCGAGTGATCGCACAGCGCGCGCCAACCGCGCCCTCGCCTCGCGCAGGTCTCGCAGCTCGGCGCGATCATCTACCTGACATACGACATCGGCTGGGATGTGCGTGGCGCCCCGCGCGCATAGGCAGCGCTGACACGGCGCCCTCGCGCAGATTATGGAGCCGACGACGTACCTGCTCGGGCTGTCGTACAGCGCGTGGGTCCTGTTTGTGCACAACCTGACCTCGCGTGACTTTGCCTTCCCCGTGCACGTCGAAGTGCGTGCGTGGGTGCGTGCGTGCGTGCAGCTCCGAGCTCACCGCCCGCGCAGGAGCTGATCGTGCGCTACCGCAACCGCCTGTACGCGCGCAACGGGCTCGAGAACGGTGTGCCTGCCTTGGGCTGCGTGTGTCGGCGCTGACCCATCCGTCGGCAGCGCGCATCCAGACGCTCGAGCACGCCCTCAGACGGCTGCGAGGCGTCATGCGCCCCGCGGCAGCGCCGCTGTTCTCCGTGCCGGCGGCGGGGAGTGAGGGGAAGCGCCTGTTCGACTGACGGGTGCTGAAGTGACCAGTGAACGCAGACATCCCCATCCAGCCATGGCGTTCCAGTGGTGCGCCCCTCGCGTCGCCCGCCGTCGCCCGGGACCGCTCACGCGCGGCCGCCCAGGACCGCCGTGACGCGCGACTTTGCGCAGGAGCGCGCAGCGACCGCGCTGCACGGCGAGGAGACGGCCGACCACCCGCTGCTCCCGCCCAAGCCGAAGGAGATCCCGGTACGCGGCGCCGCACCCGCGCCCGCCCGCACCGCTCATGACCCGCAGGCCACGCCGATCACGCCCATGGCCAAGCCCGTCGCCGTTTTCGACCCGCTCGCGCTCGGCGACCCGCTCTCGGCCGGCGTCAGCGACCCGCTCTCGGCCGACCCGCTCTCGGCCGCGATCCTCAACGACCCGCTCTCGTTCAACCTGGCCAAGGCAAGCCGCGCCGCGCACGGCGCCCCCCCCCCCGACGCCACTGAGCGCGGCGCGCCCAGCCCGAGAGCAAGGCCGGCAGCATGCAGGCGCAGGTGCAGGCGCAGCAGAAGGCGCAGGAAGACGACGTCATGTCGAGCTTCACGCCGTGGGCGGCCAAGAAGAACGGGATCCTGTCCAAGTACACGACCTCGAACCGGCTCACGATCACCACGAGCTTCCTCTCGCCGCGCGACGCGCCCAAGGGTTCGCGCGTGTGCTCGTACACGCGCCCGCCCCGCTCACACGCGGGCGCAGTGGACAAGACCAAGGCGCGCCTCGAGTCGCTCGAGGAGGACGAGGAGGACACGGTGCAGACGATGCTCAACCTGTCGCAGCAGGTGCGCGCAGGGCCGTGCCGCCCTTGCCCAGCTGAACGCGCCGGCGCCGGCAGGACTACATCAAAAACATCGAGGACCTGCATCAGCAGCTGATCGCCGCATGGGACGCCGACCAGCGCGTCAAGTCGCTCAAGATCGCCATCCAGGTGCGCACACGCGCCGTGCACACGCGCCGCGGTCTCACGCCGCCGCCGCGCAGAACGCCAAGATGCTCTCGGACGCCAAGGTGCCCCAGTTCTACCCGTCCAAGTTTGTGCTCATCACCGAGATCCTTGACACGTTTGGCCGGCTCGTGTACGACCGCATCCACCGCAAGTCGACCTACACCCCCGCCGGCTCGAGCGCGCCCGTGCCCCTGCCGGAAAAGTTCACGGCCGACCAGGTGAGCGAGGTCGCCAAGGAGACGTGCCGCAACTGGTTCTTCAAGATCGCCTCGATCCGCGAGCTCATCCCGCGCCTCTTTGTGGAGATGGTGCGTGCGCGCGCTGGCTGGTGCCGGGCCGGTGGGTGGCGGGGCTGAGCCGCGCGGCCAGGCCATCCTGCGCTGCTACACCTTCCTCGAGGTCGACGAGTGCGTTCATGCGCGCGCGATGTGTGTGTGCTCACACGCACGTTTGGGTGTCGCAGCTACTCGCACGCGCTCGAGCGGCTCGCGTCGATGGTGCGCGGCATCGGCAACCCGCTCGTCGCGACGTACACGCGCGCGTACCTGTGCCGCAAGGTGCGCGCCGCGAGCTTGCGTGGCTCGAGCAGGCCATGACACGGGCGGCAGGGCATGGAGGTGGCGCCGCACCTGAAGAAGCACCTGTTCACGCTCTTCTATGACTTTGCCTTTACGTACCGCCAGATGAAGCCCGACCAAGTGCAGGTGCGGGCGTGCGGCCTGCAGCGCTCGAGCGCGCCGCCGACGGCCGGCCCTGCGCAGGACTTCCTGGCCGAGTACAGCATGACGTACCCGCAGTACCTCGACCTGTACACGCCCGCGGTCGACTGGATCCTGCAGTGCGTCGCGTTCCAGTCCCCCAAGGCACGCTGCTCGTCACACGCTCCCGCTTCTGGTGGCTGACGCGGCGTGTGCAGGACGTGCTGCAGACGATCCTGGACAAGTACACGCAGCACTGCAACACGTCGATCATCCTCGACTCGATCCTCACGTCGTTCCCGCCCGACTATGTCGCGGCCAACGTGCGCGGCCAACCAGCGTGCGACCCTGCGTCTGACGCGCGGCGGCGGCGGCGCAGGCGATCCTGTTCACAGACCTGATCAAGAACTCGGACCCGGTCGCATACCCGCAGCACCTGCTCTACCGCACTCTCGGCATCAACCTCGTGCTCTGCGCGCCGCCCAAGGACGTGCAGAAGAAGATCCTGCGCGAGATCTGGAAGGTCCTGAGCAAGCTCGAGAACCCGACCGAGTACATCACCTGCGCCGAGATCTACATCGAAATCCCGGCCAAGCACTTTACGGTGCGGCGGCAGGGGTGCAGACGTGCGTCGCGGCGGCTGAGGCGTGCGCACACTCGCCAGCCGGCTGACGTGGACGTGATGCTCGGGGACGTGATCGAGCACATCAACAAGAACCGCGCGTACGAGCAGATGCAGTCGCAGCTGCAATCGATCGTCGAGAAGATCCTCACGCACATCTCGTCCATGAACGACATCTTCTCGATGGTGCGACCGCGCCCACCCCTCACCCCCCGCGCGCGCGCCTCACCGCGCCGCAGGAAAACTTCATGCCGCTGCTGGACCTGTTCAGCAACCAGGCGATCAAGGTCGACGTGTGCAAGTCGATCATGCAGCAGCTTGCCCGGTGCGCCGCGCGGGCCGCGGCTGCCACGACTGCGCGCGCGCTCACGGCGCGTGTGCAGGAGCTCGGACGAGCTGGTGCTGACGGACCTGATCAAGGGTGCGGCCGCCGGCCGTGCCGTGCCGGGGGCGTGTCTGACGGCCTCGCAGTCAACGGCATGATGTACATCAACAAGACGCTGCACGACTCGATCAACGCGCTCACGTTCGAGGACGAGAAGCGCCAAATCGGTGAGCTGATCATGTCGTTCATCAAGAAGGTGCGCGTGCGCGGCCCCTTGGGCGCCGGCGCCGACATCGTTAGCGCACAGGTCGACTACGGCCAGGACTTTGAGCAGCAGCTCAACTTTTACGTCACCGCGCGGAGCGCGTTCTCGTCGCTGGACGTGGTGCTTCAGTTTGTTGTGCAGTCGGTCTGCGCGCTGACCATGAAGATCCACAAGTGCGTCGCGCGGATGCTGCGTTTGTGCCGCTGACGGCGCGCGCCAGGCGGGTCAAGGGCCAGCACACGCGCAAGTCGGCCGCCTTTGTGCGCGCCGCCGTCGGCTTTTGCTACATCACCATCCCCTCGCTCGTCTCAGTCTGGGCGCGCCTGTCGCTCTACCTGCTCGCGGCGCAGGTCGGCCCGCTGCGCCGGAAAGCGCGACACGGCTGACGCGCGCACTGCACAGGTCGCCATCGTCAACACGTGCATCCCGCAGGTCGAGGCCCTGTTCAAGGCGGCCATCACGCTCATCGCCGAGTTCCCCAAGCTAACCGGTGCCGCTGCGAGCCGCGCGGGCGAAACGGCTTGCATTCACGCTCGTTGGCGGCGGGCGCGCGCAGAGTCGGAGCTGGCGGGCATGGAGCTGCGCGATCGCGAGCCGTTCCTGGTGTCGTACCTGGGTAACGTCGCGTCGACGCTGGTGGTCGTGCCGGGCCACCCCGAGAACGGGCCGTTCTTCCTCCTCAAGGGCTTGATCAACGCGCTGTCGGAGATCAAGTGGTGCGGCGCGGGGCGTGTCGTTCTGCGTGCGCACACTGACGCCGAGGGCGCACAATGACGCCGAGGCAGGGAGGGCAAGGGCGAGGGCAAAATGGAGGTGTACCTCAACATGCTCGCGTTCCTGAGCACGCTTCGGCAGAAGAACCTGCCGTACGCGGTCGATGGCGTCGAGCTCAACACGGTGCTGTACGACGGCGACGAGCGCTACACGGCCGAGCTCGACTCGATCGCCGCGACCCTGTTTAACGAGGTGCTCGGGTACCTCCAGGCGACCGAGGGCGACGCCGTGGTGCGCAGCGCCGTGCCGGACGCCCGATTGCTCGCTCACACGCTGGCAGGCCTCGCCCAAGCGCGGCCGCATCGCGCTGCTGCTGTTCAACCGGCTGTGCGCGCTGACCAACCTCGCCAGCAACAAGCTGCGCAAGGTGCGTGCGTGGCGCTGCGGCGTGGACCGGCGCTCAGCATCGGCCGTGCGCGCGCTCTTGAAACGGCGCACCGCC
>CALSCO010000229.1:0-43980 GCA_943704415.1 Parvularia atlantis | reverse complement strand
GCGAGCTACACGCAGTCGGACACGGCGAGCTACACCCAGTCGGACACGGCGTCGTTCACGCAGAGCGCGACGGCGAGCTTCACGCAGTCGGACACGCAGAGCGCGACGGCGAGCTACACGCAGTCGGACACGGCGAGCTTCACGCAGTCCGACACGGCGTCGTTCACGCAGAGCGCGACGGCGAGCTTCACGCAGTCGGACACGGCGAGCTTCACCCAGTCGGACACGGCGTCGTTCACGCAGAGCGCGACGGCGAGCTTCACGCAGTCGGACACGCAGAGTGCGACGGCGAGCTACACGCAGTCGGACACGGCGAGCTACACCCAGTCGGACACGGCGTCGTTCACGCAGAGCGCGACGGCGAGCTTCACGCAGTCGGACACGCAAAGCGCAACGGCGAGCTTCACGGAATCTGCTACCGCGAGCTTTTCAGAGTCAGATACTGCGTCGTTTACGCGATCCGCTACTGCGAGCGCTACAAGCACGCCTACGCCTGGTCCCGTTGTGACGTTTATCATGGACATTCCGTCTTCCGTGATCTCGCCTGGCGGCGGCATCTCGGTGTCTCTGGGGACTTTTGTTCTGGACGCATCGCGGAGACGAGCTGCGTACACCCTTGCATTCGAGTCAGAAGTGGTCAGCTGTGGAGCGGGCGGCCTGTCTGGCGCAAACGTCCGGCAACCTTTGGGCGTTCCGACTTTGCAGATTGGGTATGCTTTTATTTCGCGCAACGTCACAGGCGTTCTGCGGATCGACGGCCTGGACTGCAACATGACGAGCTTTTACCAGGTTTTTTGATGACACGGTGATCTGTTTTTCTCATGCGCACGATGCTCAGATTACTTCGGGGGCCTCTCTGGTGCTGCTTTCTGGCAGCTCGCTCTGTGGCGCATCGTTTGACGACAGCTTTGGTGTGCACCGGCGCGATCATGGCCGATCGTGTATCTTACTTACCCTTTCACACTCAGACGGCTCGATCGGTGGCGAGCTGGTCGACTGCCCCGGTGTGTTGCAGCCGTCTCCGCCACCGCCGGGCTCGCTTTTCGGCAACCCTGGCGTCATCGTCGGCATCGTTGTGGGTGGCGTCGCATTCCTTCTGCTGCTGTGCGTGGGCATTCTGCTGTACCGGCGCTACCGTTTGCGCACAGACGAGGGTGAGCCGTTGGCCGTCCCAAACGTCGCCGCTTGTTGCTGATCGTTTTGCGCAGAAGAGGGTGGCCTTTCTGAGCCTGCTGAGGTGGCCGCCCGTCGCAAGAGCACGGCCTTTGACGCGCTGAGGCCAACCGACCTCGCCGATGTGCCAAACCGCACGGGCCGCTCGCTCGATGCGGCGGCGTTCGAGGGCGCGCCCATCCAGGACTTCCTAGACGTGCGTGCGCTTTGCGGGCTTTGTCTGCGAGGTGACGTATGCGTCTCAGCTTGGGCTCGGCGGGATCGAGAACATGGAGACACTGGACAGCATGCTGGACCAGTTCATCCTTCCTGCTGCCAAGCCGCGCAGCCCGGTCGAACGCACGCGTGCCGAGCTGCTTTCGGGCAGGGCCCCGCCCGCGTCGCAGTTCTCAGACTACGTCGCCCAGGGCGCACTGGCAGCGCCGTCTGGGCCGTTCCCGCGCAACCTCGGCCCCAATCTCGTGCTCGACCCAGCCGCCGAAGGGCAGCAGCCGCAGCGCAAGAGCGCGTTCTTTCCGTGGAGCAGGGCCGACGCACAGGATGCGCCCGTGCGTAGTGGCAAGCGACCGAGCGAACTGGCGGGCGCCGCCGGCTCTGGTTCTGCGGAGGCTGCAGATCAGCGCGGTCGCCTCGACGCGGACAGACGCCTGGCCGAGCTGCTTGACGTGCGTTTCTTTCACGCCGATCTTTTGCTCGCATGGCCTCACGTGCGGTGTGCACAGCTTGGCTTCGGAAACGAGCTATCGGAGGAGAGCTACAGCGCTCTACGCGAGACATCATCGAGGCCGTCTGAGGCGGCTACGACCGAGGAGGCCGTCACGCGACGACGCGACCAGGTACAGGTAACGTCGTTCTACGCTCCGGCACCCTCCAGCTCGGCAGCGCAGGCAGGAGCGGCTGCGTCATCTGCTTCCGCCGCGTCAAGTGCTGCAGCCGCTGGTCGGCGCAGCACGCAGGCGGCAGCTGTGCCGACGCGGGAGCAGCGCAAGTCCAAGAGCAAGGCACGTGCATCGGTCGAGGCGCCCGTGGACCTCCCGCCGCCGCAAGCGCAGTCGCCCCCTCCGCGCCGCCAGCAAGGGCTGGACGCCGAGCGCCGGCTTCGTGAGCTGCTCGAGGTGCGCGTGGAATTTGCACGTTGGTCTTCGTGGCACTGACCGGACGCGCGCAGCTGGGCTTCGGTGTGGAGCCCGACGAGGCACCGCCGTACAGCATCGCAGACGAATCATGATGAGGCGCTTGTCTGTGTGTGTGTTGCTCGGCTGTCGACTTCTTGGGCAATGCCGGCAAACGGATGTTGCCGTGGGTATAGCGAGAGTGCTCCACAAACACGGTCTAGAGAAGCTGGCCCTCGACATCATTGGCAAGCTGCAACTACACGAGAGCGCTGCAAAAAGTTGAATTCACTGAGCGACGGCACGCAGCAGATTTCGAAAGGTCAGCGCCGTGGGCGCCGCTGCACTAAGCAAGGTGCTGCGGGCAGGCGCGGCAGCTCTGCGTATGCTCGCATTTCTCTGTCACTCATTAGGCCAAACGATGCGCTCGTCACTCAGCGCAACCAGTGCAGCGCAACTTGGCCGATGGACTACGGAACAACATGGGCCTGCGCGTGCTCTCACTGCTTAGTGCGGCTCCGTGCATGACATGTAGGTATATAGTGGTGCTTCGGCACATAAGCTGACGCTTTCGTTTTGCACCAGCAGACTAAGGTATCAGCGTGGAATAGCTGATTCGCTGGAGACAACCTCGAGTCTGTTGTTGCGATTGCTCGAAGGCGCGCATGGTCTGTCTGCTATCGGGGTGGCTTGCACTACGTACGTGCCAATGCAGGCAAGAAATTTCACACGAAAGTGTTGGCGCGCTGGCGCGCACTCTTCGAAACAATCATACAATCGACTGCAAAGCAAGGTCGAACGGCATAATCAGCCCACTCAGATCTTGCGCAGCCCAGACGGACTTCACTGAGCCTGCCAATGCTGATCATCGACAGGTGGAGCTAGCAACTTTCCGCTGGTGGCAGCATTTGCCTTGCTAAGCTGCGCCGTATCGCTGCACAACGCCGAGCGTGCCGTGCCGCGTGGTCTGGGTGCACCGAGCACCGCTGCGGACGTCGAGCCGATCAGAGCGACTGCACCATCTGCCGCTCCTTCTGTAGCGTGCGAGGCCTGCTGCCGTGTTTCCACACTATCTGCGAGCGACGGACGACGACGTCGAGGATGCGACTGGTGGTTGACGACGGCGTCAGCTTTAGGCGTGGCGATGTGCGGCCGCTCGTGTCGACGAGCCAAGCGCAACCTGCGCGCGCGAGCGCGTCACCAAGAGAGACCAACCTGCGCCGTGGCAATTAAAAGTATAACAGTTTCAAAGTGGTAAAACGATGACGACGCTTGTCTGGACGCGACGCCAAGCTGCGCTGAGGGTCGCATCGGAAAGAGGGCGCGATATGCTACTGCCGGCTGTGCGACCGGCTGCTGTGCCGCGAATGCGCGACAAAGCATGCGGCCAAGGACATCGCACTTCTGGCGCGACGTGCAGGCTACGTGCGCGATATCAAGGAGCGCTTTGGTGGTGAAGCTTCACTGGCGGCATGGCGGGACGCGATGGTGGCCGAAATGACCGCGCGTATCGACGTCGAGCTCAAGACGGTGCAGCTCGAGCGCGACGCGCTGTGCGTGCTGCGTGGGATCGTGCTCGCAGCCAACGACGTGCGCCAATCGCCGGAGAGCAATCTCTCATCCCTAGCCTTTCGATCGAAAACATTGGAAAGTCGTTGCCATCACCAACGTGCAAAACGACACTGCTATCCGTTAATCAGCGCATACAAGGCTGCAGGCAAGAAAGTGAGCAAAACGTGCAGCATACAAGCGTCTGCAACGAACGGCACAGTGGTCATAATGTCCCAACAGGAGAACTCAATAACCTTGCAAGAGCTTGGAACCAGCCATGCAGCCGGGATCACCGCACGAACGTCTGAAAGTAGAGGTCGCAGCGCGGTCGATCTGGCAGCTTTGCGTGCCGTCGTGGTTGAACGGGTTGGACACGCGAGCGACGCCGTGCTTCGCCAGACAGCCGTCTTGCGTGGTGCCGAGGGTTACGCCGTCGGCCTGAATGCTCTTGTTGAAGTACAGGCGCTGCTGATGCACTTGGTCAGGTGTCGCTGGCTGCAGCTCAGTCGAAGGCAGTGTTCACGACGGTTTGTCACATCGGCGACGGGTACGAGCTTGCAGGCAGCCTCGCGTCGGCCACTTGGTCGCGGCAGGTGAACAGCGAAAGCCGTTGAGGTTGTAGCGCTTCCCAGCTGCTGTCGTGCGCGTCGAGCAGGCCGCGCAGGTTGTCTAGCTGGATTGCTGAGATGTGGCGTCTCAAGTCGGGTGCGCCAAGACCGCCTTGACCGGGCGGTAGCAGAGCGAAGAACGCCCGGATCGTCGTGTTGAGCGAGCTGCTTGAGTATGTCGGCCGGTGGCGTGCTCAGCTTGGCGATGTACAACACCTTGCTTAGCGCGAGAATGCGCAGCACGACGACTCGCCCGGCGGGCGTCAAAGAGTGGTGTTGCCACGAGCCCAAGGAAGTGTCTGCGTGTGCGGTTGTTGAAAGTGTAGCCGAGGTAGTTGGTCGGCGCGTCGTCGGCCAGCGGGGGACGCCTAGCAAAGTCCACGCGTCGGGCGCGTCGCGCGAAGTAGCAGCGATGGCTCGGCAGTGATGATTCGTGGGCTCCGTCGTTGAGCGGCTGGATAATCTCGCCCTAGTTGTTGAGGAACAGAAGCTTGTCGTCGGCGAGGGACGGCAGGCCACCGAGGTTTGGAGATGCGCGGACGTACAGTGAGGATCAGCGTTTGCCACAAATGTAAGAGCGTGTGCTTGGCTAAGCGTGTGCCGGCGCATGTGGCGCGTCTTTGCACAGCCCGTGTGCACGCTTGCCCAGACAGATGACGGCTGTTTGAGAGAACACGTCAAACCACGGCGTCAGTTACGGCTGCTTCGCCAAGATTTGCTGCAATGTCTTCGCGTTTGTGACATTCACACGAGCTGCGTTGGGCAGATTCTATATGGGCACAGAAAACGCTGCTCTCACGCAGGGTCACGCCCCGACCGAGGTGCTGCGTGCCACGACAGTGCAACCCAACGGCGCCGTCGACCGGTGCACAACGCTGGATGTTCCACATCAAAGTCCACACTGCGGTCACCACACGGGGCTCAGTGTATCTGTAAGAAGCGCACATCGTGTGGCCGAGCACGCGTGTCGGCATCTTAGAGGACGGCGTATACGACATCGACTTCGTCCAAGCTCGCCTGCAGCTCGATTAAGGCTGGGCCTGCACACCGCCGACGCCAATGGCCAACTGCACCGTGCGCGGCTCTGCAGCAGCGCTCACATCTCGCATTGCGGACAAGGACGCCGGCGTGGACGGCCGCTGGCGTGCGGTGGTCGCAGCACCGATCGACTGGTCGCGCTATTGTGGGCACCGTGGTAACTGAACGCCTGCGCGTTCGCGCGTTCTGCTGGTATCTCGCGCATCAACCTTGGCCACGGCGTGCGCCGGTACACGTCCGAGGTAGACACACGCTGCTCCGCGCCTGGCTGCAACGCGACCGAGCACCTCTTTAACGCCTGCCCAACATGCATCACGGCCATCTGGACAGACGGCCGGCGGCATCTTCATCAAGCCGCGATCTCGGCAGGCAAGCCGCGCCCAGCTGGTCCTCTCACTGCCGCGGGGCGATGGGCGCAACAAGGGCCCAGCGCTTGGCGTGGTCCGCCTCGGCGTCGTCACGCAGGACGACAGCGCCCTCGTGGTGGAGCTTGTGGAGGTGCAGCAGGACGTTGGCCTCGGCCGGGCCGTGCAGGTGCGCCGGGTAGGCCTTGTAGAGCTGCGCGACGATCGCAGCGGCGGTGGCAGCGCCGCCAGGCGGGACGTGGTTGGCGAGGAAGTCGACGATCTGGTGTGCGGGTACGAGGGCATGGGTGGCGCATGCGAGGACCACGAGGGGGGCGCACCTGGCGCTCGCGCGCGCGGCGGTGCTCGATGTACTCTGCTATCTTGGCGCGCCCGTGCGGGACGACGTCGCCGTGGCCAGGGAAGAGCGGGAGCTCGTGTCCGTGCTCCGCGAGGGCGTCGAGGAGGGCGCGGAGGCGCTCGAGCGAGGCCATGTACGCGCCCAGGTCCTCAAACACGGCCGTGCCGTGGCCGAGCACGGCGTCGCCGGTGAGGACGGCGGTTGGGGCATCGCTGGCGGGGTCGAGCAGGAGCAGGCACAGGTGGTCGGGCGTGTGGCCGGGCGTGGCGACGACGCGGACGGCTGCGCCGTCGACGCGCAGCACGTCGCCGTCGGCGAGGGCGCGGTCGGGGCGGGCGCCGGGCGGGTCGTGCGGGTCGGGCGTCTTGGCCATCGGCACGGGCGCGGGCGCGAAGAGCGCGCGGAGGTCGCCCAGGCCGCCGACGTGGTCGCCGTGGCGGTGCGTGCACACCACTTGCGCCACCGCGAAGCCCTCGCGCACCGCCAGCCGCTGCAGTGCGTCGCGCCACGCCGCCTCGCCCGCGCCCGTGTCGACCAGCAGCCGCGCCGCGCCCGTCCCGAGCACGTACGTGTTGGTGCCCTGTCGGCGTGCGAGTGTGCGCATCGGCCGCATTCACATCCGACATCCGCACGGCCCGCACACGGCGGCCGCACCTGCAGCGTGTACACCCCCGCGTTGCCGCCCAGCACACGCCACACCCCCGGCGCCAGCTCGGTCTCGACCGGCAGCTCGGGCAGCGCCGCGCCGCTCATCCGCGATCAACTGCGAGGTCAACACAAAACAAAGCCCTGCTCAGGCGATCTGGCCACGCTCAGCACCGCGCGGCTCCAGCTGCAGCGACAGCTCGTACAGCGCCTTGTCGTCGCCCTCGCTCGGCTCTGGCAGCTCCTGCAGCCGCCGGCGCAGCGGCGCGTACTCGCGCAGGTTGAACGGCTTATTCTGCCGCGCGCTCGCACCTGAACACGCGTCCGCGCACAGCGCGCACGCGCACCTGGTACAGCTGGATCTCGGAGATGACCGAGTAGTCCAGCCGCCGCTTGGAGAAGTTGATCAGCCCGTTGAGCGTGTTGGGGTTGCCGTCGTCGATGAACGTGAGGTCGGCGAGGTACACGCCGCTGTCGGCGACACCCATCAGGGCTCGGCCGCACGCGCTCGGCCGCACGCGCACGGCCGCACGCACATGTACGGGATGATGGGCGGCTCGGCCCGGTGGATTTCGGCGCGGTACTGCTTGTAGGACCCGTCGGCGCTCATCAGCTGCTCGAGCTGCTCCAGGCGCTGCCACGCGACCGGTTCAGCACACCACACCACAGAGACATGCACACGCACCTTGAGCGTGCGCCCGTTGAGCTCGGTGCGCGTAAACTTGAGCCGCGTGATGGCTGCCGCGTTCAGGCCCGCGACAAAGGCCATCAGCGTTGAGAAGTTGTTGAGCGTTTGCAGGTACTGCGCACGTGCGTTTGCAGGTCAGAACGGCGCAGCCGTGCGACACGCGGCCCGTGCACCGAGGCGATGTCGATGATCTTGGTCATGCGCTGCGCGCGCTTGCGCACCTCGGCCTTGCTGAGGATGGCGCGGATGACCCAGAGGACCTGTGGCGAGCGTTGAGCACCATGGCGAAGCACAGCGCGCCGCCGCATGACCATCTTGTTGAAGCGCGCCGAGATACGCAGGATGTTAGGCGACGTAACCGCGGCGTCCTTCTTGTTCCAGCTCTGCTTGAGAAACTCGGACGGCTGCGGGGGCGCGCGCTGAGCACGGCTCGTGTGCGTGCTGGCGCCGGCAGGCACCTTGATCGACGCAAACAGTTCAAACTCGATCAGCGTCAGCTGCCGCGCGATCTCCTCCGGGTGGTACTGGAACAGCTTGGGGTTGGCCACGTAGGGTATCTGCGCGTGCAGCGTGTGCGTGAGCGTACCCATGAGGAACGCGTCTCTGAGCCGCGTCACCCTCGGCATCGGCGCCGCCTGCTCGTCCACGCGATAGTCCTTCTGCGTCTGCAACGCACCGTCACGCTGGCCACACGGGTCAGACTTCCAGCGAGGCGCAGCGGGCTGCCGAGCGCACCAGCTTCTGGATGAGCCCGATGAGCTGCTTTGCCAGCTTGGGATCGTCCACGGCCAACACTTCGCGCGCAAATTTTAGCACCTCCTTGCCGACTGCGTTGGGCGGTTTACGGCCCGCCTTCGCGCGAGCACCCTCAGCCTGGGAGCCGCACCCTCCGACAGGTTTTCGGGCTTGTCGAGATAGAAATCACGCGAGTACTTTTCGATCCACTGCTTGAGGAAGTTGACCACGCGAAGCTGGATCGGCCGGCGCACGTTGCGCTCAAAGTTTTCGTACGCCATCCCGCGCGGCAGGGGCACGTAGTAACTGTGTTGCACGCGAGCCGGTCAGGCGGCGACCGCAGCCGCTGTCGCCCCGGCGCGCACCGTTCGCCGATCTTGGTGATCAGCTTGGTCGGCGTCGTGAACGACTGGTACGTCAGCAGGAACATCTTCATGTACGTGAGGTCTGGCGGCCGAGCCGTGCAAGGCAGTCAGTCGGTGCTCCGATTTGCCTTTTTTTTTTTTTTTTTTGTGTGTGTGTGTGTTTGTGTAGCACATGCGCAGACGCTGTACAGCACCGGCGGCGCCCCCTCGTCAATGCACCTTCTTCTTTTCCTTGGCGACGGCCTGCTGGTGGGCGATCTGCGACGGCACACGCATGAGCACAGCCGAAAGCACACACACAAGTACGCACGCACCTGCTTGTCGCGCATCGACCGGAACTGCTTCGACACGACCTCCTTCTTGTACCGGACCATGCCAAAGTTCTTCTTCTTGGCCTTCTCGCGGTTCGTGAGCGAGCCGCGCTCCTTTGTGCCCTTGGTCGAGCCGTACTTCTCGCGGCCCTCGCGCCCAGCCTCGATCGACGCCATGCGCTCCTCGTACGTGTGCTTGCGCTTCTTCGTGTTGCGCAGCAGCAGCTCCGTGTCGACGATGTCGTCCGCCGAGCGCACGAACGAGGCCGACTCGAGCCTGCCGCGCGGCTCAGCCCGCGGTGCAATCGCGCGCGCAGAGGCGCGCACATCGACGACGCCAGCGACGTGCTCTCCTGCTCTGTCGACGCCTGGTCGAGCTTGCGCTTCTGCCCCTTGGACATTGCCAGCTTGGCCAGGTCGGCCTGCTGCCGCAGCCGCTTGATCTCGGCAAAGTCAGCCGGCGTGAGGATCTGCGCGCAGCGCAGCGGCTCAGCCTGCAGACAGCGCGCGTACGAGACGGCACGCACCCGCTGCGCCTCGAGCAGTTGCCCAGGGTCGCGCCTCGACTGCGCTGCCTTGAGCAGCGCGGCCGCTGTGTCTCTTTCCTTGGTCCTGTGAACGCGCGCGATGAGCGGCTGGCGCGCAGAGAGGCCGTGCGCACGCTTTCCCGTCGCCCTTCCCGCCCTCGTCCTCGTCGTCCGAGTGCGGCACCGTCACCCACTCGTCCCCGTCGTCGTCCTCATCCTCGTCCTCGTCCGACGCCGTCTCCCACCCGTCCCACTCGCCTTCCTCGCCCTTCGCGCCCTCGTCGTCCCCGTTGGCGGCCGACGAACCCGCGGCCGACTCCTCCAGCTCGCGCATCGCTTGCAGCAGCTGCGCACGCGGCCGTCAGCAGACCGTGGGCACATCGCAGGCAAGCAGGCGCACCTCCGCGCCCGGCACGTGGTCGTACGTGACCGTCTGCCCAAACTGCGGCAGGCGGAAGTCGCCGAGGTTCTCCTGCGCCGTCTTGCCCTGCCGTCGCACGCGCCACCGTCAGTCAGCGCACAAGACGCGACACGAGGGCGTGCGCAAACCCGGTCCTTCTTGTGCAGCATCGTCGGGTCAACCTCGCGATAGAGGCCGATGAGCGAGCGAGCGCTGATCATCACGCCTTTGTCTTTGTTGTTCTTGTACTGCGCCAGGTCACGCAGGAGCGTCTCGCTGAGCGCGGGCGGGCAGCGCGCGGCGAGCTCGCGGATCGCGTTGAGCCTGCACCCGCAGCGCGGTGAGAAGTCTGTGTGCGGCGGGCCGTGACGCGCGCACCCCATCGTGATGACCTCGGGCGCGCAGTGGTCGGCCACAAAGTTGTGCGCGATCGCCTGGACAAGCGCGTTCGCGTCAGCCCA
This sequence comes from Parvularia atlantis, assembly GCA_943704415.1. NCBI lineage: Eukaryota > Rotosphaerida > Parvularia > Parvularia atlantis. Next base: position 33,661 of record CALSCO010000229.1, on the reverse strand, counting down.
GCACGCGAGCACCGGTCGGGCGGCGCACCTGCACCACAGGCTCGACCGCGTCGGGCGGCACGAGCGTGTGGCAGGCCTGCGCCGCAACCGTCAGGATCTGCGCGACCTGCACCCGGGCGTGTCAGCACCTGCCGGACGGCTGCACGCGCGCGCGCACGCACCTCGCGCTGCTGCGGCTGCAGGTACTTTTGCAGGAACGGGTAGAAGTTGAGCAGGATGAGCTGGTGCACACCGATCAGGCGCCCGAGCACGTTCATCAGCAGCAGGCGGCCCTGCGCCCGGCACCGCGCGTCAGCCGCGGCCACACGTGGGTGCGCCGGCAGCCTCGGCGCACCTCAAACTTGTCGTTCGACACGCGCAGCTTGTTGAACAGCTTCTCGGCGAAGCCCTGCGGGTCGTTAATCAGGTGCAGCGCGAGGAACGAGCCCGTGTCTTGCTGCTTCTTCTTGATGTTTTCTCTCTGCCAACGCACCGGGCACCGCGCCGTCAGTGTTGACGCCAGCGCATGCACGGCGCCGCGCACCCGCTTGATCGTCTTGAGCGCGTTCTCGAGCCGCTGCTCGCGCTTCTTCGTCTTCTTGCCGACGCGGTACGCAAACTGCAGGTCGCGCAGGTTCGGGACGTCCTGTGCGGTCGCCACAGTGTCAGACCGGGCTCGCACACGATCGCGCGCGTCGTGCCTTGTCATCGTCGTCCTCCTCGATCGGCGTGTCGCCGTTGAGCAGGAACTGGAGCGCCGTGCTCGCAATTTTGCTCACGGGCGACAGGCACGCCTGCGCGATCACGTTGACCGTCTTGGCGTCATCCCTGCGTCACAACAACGTGAGCGGGGGGCGGGCGCAAGGCGACGGCGCACGCGCGCGCACCAGACTTGCTTGCGGTACAGCTCGACCATGACGTCGAGCGACTTTTTCGCGGCAAGCTCGTTCGCGTCGTTGACCTGCGCCAACACGTGAGTAGCGCGGCGCGGCGCGGGCGCATGCGCGTGCGGACCATCGAGTACATCAGGTTCTGCAGCGTTTTGTTGAGCTGGTTGTTCTTGTGGTTCGCGTTGCAGTTTTTGATGTCGGTGACGATGTGGCTGTACAGCTGTGCGCGAGGCGGTGAGTCGCGCGCCGTGCAGTGTAACGGCGCGCCCGGCCGCGCACCAGCTGCCGCAGCGGCTTGTCGGGGCAGCGGAAGAGTTGGAAGAAGAGCTCGAGCAACCTGCGCCGCCTGTTAGCCCGATGCGCGAGCACGAGCGCGGCCTGCGCACTTGACGACGGGGATCATGTCCTTGTTGCGCAGGAGGATGAGGCACTGCACGAGGGTGCGGCGCAGCGTCGGGTGGAATGTGGCGTAGTGCTGCTGCAGCACGCCCATCAGCTGCGCGCCAAACGGCTCGGCGTCGCTGCGGTAGCACGGCACGACCTGGCGGGACGCGTCAGCGAGGCGCCATCGCGGCGGGCGGCACCGGCGCGCACGTGGCTCAGGAACATGCACAGCTCGCCAAACTCGCGCGCCTCCTCGGCCGGCTTGAGCAGGAAGATCTGCAGACTTGCCTCTGCGCGCGTCCATCGTGCGTCAGGCGCAGCGTCGCACGTGCCGCCCGATGCGCACGCACCGTAGTGCCGCAGCTGCTGCAGGAACTCGTCGCGGTACGACGCCGGGTCGCGCTTGATCAGGTTCTGCAGCTGCGGCAGGTTCACCGCGAGCGACTCGGCGCGTCGTCGACCCATTCGTGCGCCACGTGGCCGTGCTGTCACACTGTCGAACTTCGCCTGCGTCGATCCGATCGGCTGCCTCGAGGCTTCGGGATGGGTTCGACGGGCTCACGCGCGTCGGCCGCCGCCGCGCTGGGCGCGCCCAAGTTTGTCGTGGACGACGCGGCGCTGCGCAAGCGCCTGACGAGCCTGCAGGTGCGGCCGGGCTAGCCGTGCAGCTGCTGTGCGGCGCTGCTGACGAGGCGCGCGTACACGCAGTACAACGTCACGCGCGAGCACGGCACCGAGCGCGCGTTCTCGGGCCCGTACTGGAAGACGAAGGACGAGGGCACGTACCTGTGCATCGTCTGCGAGCAGCCGCTGTTTGAGAGCACGACCAAGTTCGACTCGGGGTGCGCGTCCGACTGGTGCCGCGCGGCAGGCGCTGCTGACCAATGCCGCAGCACGGGCTGGCCCTCGTTCTGGCAGGCGCTGCCCGGCGCGACGGCGATCATCACCGACACGTCGTACGGCATGGTGCGCCAGGAGAGCGTGTGCTCGCGCTGCCACTCGCACCTCGGCCACCTGTTCAGTGCGTCGCACCCGCGCCCGACTTGGCGACCACGGCTGACGACGCGCCGCGCGCGCAGACGACGGCCCGCGCCCGACCGGGCACCGGTACTGCATGAACTCGGCCTCGCTGCGCTTCGTGCCGAAGCAGAACGCATAGCGCCGCAGCCCTTGTAGACGCAACGCGTGAAATGCACCGACAACGCACACCACCGGGTTACTCCTGAGCGTCAGTCGCTAAAGTCGTCCTCGTCGTCGTCAAACATCTCATCCGAGTCGTTGCCGTTGCTCGACGCGGGCGGCGCGGGACCGTCAGGGTTGCTGTGCGCACGCGCGCGTGATCGCGTCCGTCGGCAGCACGTAGCGAGCGCACGCGAGCTGGCGCACGCACTCGAGCACCGACGGGTCGACGCCGTCCGTGCGCATCTTCTGCTTGATCTGCGCGTCGGGCACGCCCAACCGCTGCATCTTGAAGTACTTCTCGAAGCGCGGGTCGTTCTTGGCCGACGGGCCTGCGGGCGCGGCGGGCGGCGCGGGCGGCGCGGCGGGGAAGCCGGCACTGGTGGGCGCGGGCAGGTTGAGTACGGATGCGCCGTCGTCTGTGCGCGCGTGCGGGCTCGTGAGCAGGCGTCCGCGGCGCATGTCGCACAAGGGGGCGCGCGCGCACCGAACGAGTACGAGGGCGCGTCGCCGCCGACGATGTCCGCGCCGACCGCCGGCAGGATGACCTCCTCTTGCCTGCGCCACCGTCAGCGCGGCCGACAGGCAGGCAGCAGCGTCGCCGCACCGTGGCGCGGCAGCAACCGCGCCCGCGGCGCCCGCGTCCTGCAGCCCGGGGATCGAGTTGAGCTTGGCCTCGAGGAAGGCCATCGTCGTCTCGAGCTTCTCGAGCTGCTGCGACATCTGGGGAGCGGCGCGCTCACGGTCAGGCCGCGCGCACGGCCGGGGACGTTGCCGGCCGCGCCTCCATCAACTTGTGCTCGCAGACGGTCGCGAAGCGGTTGATGAACTCGACCGTCTGCACGACGTAGTGGCTCAGCCACGGGTGCGTCTTGCGCGACGGCACGGGCGGCGTCTCGGTGTACTCGACGGGCGGGCCGACGAGCTCCTGCGGCGGGCGGCGGGCGGCGGCGGCGCGCGCGGGTCACGCGGTCGTCGTGCGCCGCCTCATTGCGCGCCCACCATGCTGGCACCACCCTCGATCACGCCGCGGCCGTCACGCTAAAGTGCATTGCACAAGGGTGGTTTGCCGCAGTTTGTCACTCTGCCGTCTCGGGCGCGGCCGGTGCGGCCGACGGCTCGCGGAACGCGCTCGCGTGCAGCTCGCGGAACCAGCGCACGGCGCGCTGGTGCAGGTCGTCCTCGTTCAGCGTCGTCAGGTGGCGGTCGCGCAGCATGCGGCGCCCGGCCACCCACACGTCCGTGACCCTGCCGCCCGGTCAGCGATCGCCATGCGCTGCGCGTCCGACGCACTGTGTCCGCGTCGACGAGTAGATCAGGTGGATGATCGGGTTGAACACCGACACGTGCTCGACGCCGCGCAGCTCCACCGCGACCATGTCGGCCGCCTTGCCCGGCTGCGCAACCTCCCCGTCAGCAGCGCACTCGTCGCAGCGCACGCGCCCACGCACCTTGAGCGACCCGATCTCGTCCTGCAGACCGAGCGCGCGCGCGCCGTTGAGCGTCGCCATGCGCAGCACGGCCGAGCCCGGCATCGCGGCGGCGTTCTGCGGGTCCGCCGAGTATCAGCCACACCACGCCACGCGCGTGCACGGGCGCGCACCTTGGCCACGGCCTTGCCCAGCGACGCCGCCAGCTTGACCTCGGCCAGCATCGACAGCTCGTTGTTGCTCGCGACGCTGTCCGTCCCGAGCGCCACGTTGACCTGTCGCGTCGCGCTCAGCACCGCTGCGACCACGCGCGGGCGAGTACACACGCACCTCGGCGTCCATCAGCGTTTGCACGCGGCAGAAGCCCGAGGCGAGCTTGAGGTTGCTGTACGGGCAGTGCACGACGTTGGCTGCGCGCACGCACGCTTCAGCCCGCCCCGTCTCACACCGCCGTGTGCCGCGCGCGCGCGCGCACAGTGCGTCTCGCCCAGGATGCGGATCTCCTCGTCGCTCAGGTGCGTCATGTGCACGGCGACGAGGCGCGGGCCTGGCAGCGCCGGCGCGGGTCAGGTGCGCGCAGAGTGTGCCCTTGTGCGACGCACCGACCATGCCGAGCCGCTTGAAGTTGGCCAGCGGCGTGCTGAGGGCGTCGCTGCGGTGGCGCGACATGCTGTCGCGGCCCTCACGCGAGTGCACGACCTCGTCCTCGGTCTCGTGCAGGTGGATGTGGAACGGGATCTGGCGGCGCAGCGTGAGCAGGCCCGCGCGCAGCGAGCAGCAGTGGCATCGCACGTCAAACTCCTCCGCAAGCTTCCACGCCTTGAGCAGATTGTTCTCGTGCACGGTGTAGGGCGCGTGCGGCGCGATGGCCGTGCGGATGAGCGCGTTGCCGTGCACACGCTCGTACAGCGTCCGCGCCTTGGCCAGGTAGTCGTCAAAGTCCTTGCCGTAGTTGGTCGGGAAGTCTGCGGCGCCAGGTGGCGGTCGGCGCACAGCTGCGGCCATTGAACAGGCGCGGCGGATGCGCACCCAGCAGAGGCACGCCCACGACGGCGCGCATCTGCGTGCGCTCGAGCACGTCGACCGCGGCCTCCGGGAAGAAGTACATGTCGGAGAAGCACGTCGTACCGCTGCGGAGCATCTCGGCCACCGCCATCTCGACGCCGTCGTGCACAAAGTCGTAGCTGACGAACTTGGCCTCGGCCGGCCAGATCTGCACGTGGCGTCGCACCGTGAGCAGCTGCGGCACGTGTTGACGCCGTGACACGCGCCATCGTCGCAAGCCAGTCGCTCAGCGGCAAGTCCTCGGCCATCCCGCGCATGTGCTGCATGCCCGCGTGCGTGTGCGCGTTGACGAAGCCCGGCAGGAGCACGTGCTGCGCGCGATCGCACGTGCGATCAGCATCCGCGCCTGCGCAGTTGCACAAACGAGCGCGTGCGCACGTGTTCGCCCAGCGTCACGGTCTCCTTGGCCCTGCGCACCGATCGGCGTCAGCGCGGGCCGAGGGGGGGCGCGCGCGCATCTGGCGTGTTTGCGCGCACCGGTACTTGGCCGCCATCTCGTCGCTCGGCAGCACCTCAACGATGCGCCCGCCCGTGACGGCGACGGAGGCGTGCTCCATGAACACATCTGCGACGCGCCGCAGCACGCGATCGGCCTTTGGGCCCCCCTCGCGCAGCACGCGGCGCGCACCGTACGGCTCGACCGGGATCAGCCAGCGCGCCGCGACGATCAGGTCGACCTCGACGAGGCCACGTGGCTCTGCCGCAACAGCCTCCATGACTACGAGGCAGTATATTGCGATCGACAGCGTGTGGCGCCTGCCTATGTACATAGGCGCACGCGTCGCAGTCCAGAGCGGTCCTCTGCCGGCCTAGTGCTCTGCCGGCCTAGTCCTCACAACAAGGTCACGTCGCCCCGCTGCAGCAGCGCCTGCACGTCGTCGAAGCGCATCGCGTAGACGTCGCCCGCGGCCAGGTCCACGCTCGTGTTGCTGCTCGGCAGCACGAACCCGTCGAGCGATCGCCGCACGCGGCACAGCACGTAGCTGCTCAGGCGCGGGCGGTTCTCTGCGCGCACGGGCACGCGGCAGGCAGCGAAGATGCGGTCAGCGGTGCACGCAAGCTGCGGCTCAAGCGGCGAACGCAACTCATCTCGGGCGCGTTGAGCCGCGCCAGCTGCTCCGGCAGCTCGCGCAGCCCCGACGCGAGCAAGTGCCGCTCGAGCAGGCGCACGTAGGCCTCGGCATATTGCAGCTCGTCGGGCGAGAGACGCTGCCGCAGCTCGTCGTCCTCGACGATGTACTGCGCGAACCGCTCGATCTGGCGCGCACGCACGCCGATCAGCCACGATGCAGGAACACGGCGCGGCGCGCGCCTTGACCAGGCGGCTCTTGAGGTAGCTGCGCATCACGAACTTGATCCGCTCCAGCTCCATGTAGAACAGGTTGGCGACGAAGGCGCTGGCAGGGTCCTCGGCGCGCTCGCGGTCGACGCGGTCTTTCTGCGACGTGGCGCGCGCCGCGTCACGACTCCGGTGCCGCCGAGGCGCACGCGCGTCCACGCACCGTCGTCTGCACCTGCCCCATCAGCCGCTCCATCAGCGGCTGCTCGAACGGCAGCAGCTCGGGCGCGCCCTTCTCGTTGAGCCACGCGCTGCGCCGCCGCGCCACGATCAGCACCGCGCCCGCATCGGCATCGGCATCGCGCCGTCGCTCCCGCGCACCGCGTCAGCTGCGCCACCGGCGTCGTCCCGTCCGCGTCCAGCCCGCCTTCATCGTCCTCCGCGGCGCCCGCTGTTGCTGCTGCCGTCGTCGCCGCCGCCGCCGCCGATGGGCGCGCGCGCGAGCCGGGCATCCGCGGCGGCAGCGCTGTGTCATCGTCGTCCTGTCGCGCCGCCGCTCAGCCGACCGCGCGGCCGGGGCGCCGCGCGCACCAGCGACGCGTCGAGGCCAAACTCGCGCAGCAGGTCGCGCCCGGCCGCGCTCGCGGGCTCGTCCATTCAGCAGAGACACAAAGTGACGCGGCTCACTGCGCCGGCTCACTGCGCCGGCGGCTCGTTTGCGCTGCCGAGCCGGTTGCCCGCGCCCGCAAAGTGCCGCGGACGGTACGCGTCACGTGGGGTCATCCGGCGCATGTCCAGGCCCCGCGCAAAGCCCGGCGGAGGCGGCTGCATCGGGGCGCCGTCGTTGTCGTCGTCGTCGTCGTCGTTCTCCTCGTCCTCCTCGCCGGCGGCTGGCGCGCCGTGGTCATCGTCCGCGTCGTCGTCGTCGTCTGCCGGGCCGTGCAGGTGCTGCGGCTGCGGCTGCGCGGCATCGCCTGCAGGACCGCCGCGCTGCGCGTGTGCGCACGTCAGCCGGCGCGAAGTCTCTCCCGCGTGCAAACATACCAGGCGCTGGCCGCCGCGCGCGGGAAACAGGCGCTGCACGCCAAAGCGCGCGTGCAGCGCGCCCGGCGCCCGCTCCACCGACTTGAACAGGCGCACGGGCTGCAGCTGCGGCAGCTCTGCGGCATCGTGTGTCAGGGCTGCAGTCAGCAAGCGCGCCGCGGGCGACGGCACCGCTCAGCTGGTGCAGCGCGCCGCGTGACACCTCGGTGTAGTCGAGGTTGAGTTGCGTCAGCGCGGTGAAGTCTGCGGCGGCGTTAGCGCGCACAGCACCGCCGCCGCGAGTGCGCACCGCGAAACAGCGGCATGCCGTCGTCCGTCAGCGCCGTCTTCATAAAATTGAGGCGGCGTAGCGTCTGGCGCGAGGGCGAGCGCGCGAGGCTGATGAGGAAGACGTCCGTGATGCGCGTCTCGGCCATCGACAGCGCCTCGAGGATCGGCAGGGCTGCGCACAACAGCCGTCAGCCGCGCTCCAAGCTGGCTCCTTGGGGCGCGCGTAGGCGCACCGCAGAGCGCCTTGCCGCCGACGTCGTCGACGGTCAGGCGGTCCAGGTTGAGCTCGCGCAGGTTCGACATCTCTGCGCGGCGAGGCGCACGCTTAGTCGGCTGCGCAGCGCGGCAACGCGCTTGACGCGCACGGGCGATGAGCGGCATGGACGTGTTGCTGACGCGCGTGCCGCTGAGCGTGAGCACGCGGATGCTGGGGCGCGCTGTGAGCACCGGCGCAGGCAGCATGCGTGGTGGCGCGCACGTCGTCTTCATGCCCGTCAGATGGCCCACACCCGCGTCCGTCAGCTGCGCAAAGCCGCCCAGGTCGAGCGTCTGCCAGCGCAGAGCTGCGCGCAACGCGAAGTCAGCAGTGCTCACGCATCGGCTGCGCGCGTGCACCGCCAAAGTACGCCAGCAGCGGGTCGATCATCATCTCGCGGTCCGGGAAGCCGAGCCAGTTGAGCTTGGGCAGGTCTGCGCGAGGCGCACTCAGCACATGGCGCACGGAGCGGCTGCCAGGCGCGGCTCACTGCGCACGGCGACCAGGTCCTCCTCGGGCACGGCCGTGCCGCTCAGGTCGAGGTGCTCGATCGTGTGGCAGCGCGTGAGGTTGTGGAACGTGTCGCCCACAATGCGGTTGCGCGCGACCGAGAGCGACCGCAGCGCTGGTGGAGCGGGTCAGCAAGCGCGCGCGCGCCGTGAGCCAGGGGGCCACGCAGACGCACCGCGGAAGAAGCGCAGCTCGGTCAGATCGCCCACGCCCGTCTCGTCGAGCGCGAGCACGCTCAGCTGCGGCAGGTTCTTGAGGTAGAACAGCGCCGTCGACGTGATCTTGGCGCACTGGCTGATGTCGAGCGAGCGCAGCATCGGCATGCTCTGCGCGCGGCGTCGGCACTACTCCATGTGACACGCAGGAGGCGCACCCGCACAATCTCGGCAACACAGTCGTCGTCGATCTTGGTGCGGCGCAGGCCGAGCTGCTCAAGCTTGGTGAAGCCTGCGGCGTGAGCGGTCAACACACACCACGCAGAGCCGCGGCCGCACCCAGCAGGAACGGCACACACTTGGTCGTGAGCTTGCACATGGACAGGTCGAGCATCGACAGGTTCCTAAGGCCTGTAGCGCGCACACGCCGCGTCAGCGCGGCTGAGCAGGCTGCGCGGCAGCGCTGCGCACCGGCGAGCTCGCTCAGGCCCTCATCCGTGATGTATGGCGACTCGCGCAGCGACAGCGAGCGCAAGAACTTGAGCCGGCCGATGCCGCGCAACAGCAGGTTGGTCGCAAACTTGTAAGAGTCCAGCTTGAGCTGTGCGGGGCAGCTGCAATGTGCGCGTGGCCGTGAGTGTCGTATGCACTGCCACTCCACCGACGCCCCGCACCTCAGCGCGAGCTTGGTCATCGTGAAGTTGTCCAGCCGGCCCGTGCTCGCGAGCTGGTGCACGATGAGCGCGCCAACGTCGGGCCCGAGCGCCTTGAGCGCGCGCGGCTGCGGGCCGTTCTTCCGGTCGCACACGAGGTCTGCACCGGCGCGTGAGAATCGGCAAGCGTGGCCTCGCGCGGCAAACGTACTGCACACGACATCCAGGGCGAGCGACTCGAGGCAGCGCACGCGGCGCTGCCACTGGTGCATCGAGCGCTGCTCGGCCGGCGACGTCGCCGCAGCCGCACCCGCACCTGCGCCTGCACCCGCGGCCGCTCTGTCCATCGGCACGTGCTGGCGGTGCAGCGCGGCGGCCAGGCGCTCGGGGTTGCCCGCCTGCCGCATGGGTAACTCAGGCGACACGGCCACCGGCTCGGTGGAGTGCGCCGGCTCCACGGCCGCGGCAGGCGCGGGCGACGCGTCCATTGGTTCCTCGGCAGCGTGCGCGAGGCGGCTGGCGTGCGTGCGTCAGTCTCGGCACACCGGCAGCGCGCGACGCACCGCAGCGCGGCCTCCGCGAGCGCCGCGCGGCTCGGACCGCCGACGCTGCCGCCGAGGACGTTGCCGGCGGTGCGCGGCATCAAATGCACGCCCGTCGGCGGCTGTAGCGGCGTGGGCGGCATCCCCGGCAGCACTAGCATCCCGGGCAGCTCCGGCGTAGGCTGCAGGGCGGGCTGCGTGTCCATCGCATCCTCGCCGTCGCCGTCGTCGTTGTCCACATCTTCGTCTGGCTCGACCTCGTCCGTGGGGTCGTGGACGACCGGCGGCGGCGGTGCAGGCGCGTGCTGCACGGGCGTCACACGCGCGCGGACGTTGAGCGACGCCGTCGGCACGAGGCCTGTGTGTGGCGCCGCGTGCGCTCAGCCTTCGCCGCGACAAGCAGCAGTGCGCACGTGCCCTGCGAGCGTAGCGTCGCGTCCGGCGGCGCATACTCGTACGAGACCTGCGGCGGCTGTGCGGCGGGAGTGTCTGTCAGCGCGCGTCATCGCTCGTCAGGCGCAGGCCCGTCCGCACCTGCACGAAGAAGAAGTCGCGTGCAGGCTCGCCGTCCGCGCGCACGAGGCCCACGAGCGCAGCGAGCGGCGCGTCGGCGTCGAGCGTGTGACGCACGGCGCGGCCGGTGCTGAGGCGGACCTGCGTCGCTCCCACTTACGATCAGCGCGACGGCCGATCGCCAGGCCGCCCGTGACGCGCCTGGATCGTCGTCTTGGCCGCGTCCAACGTCGGCACGGGCGCGGGGACGGGCGCAGCAGCAGCAGCAGCAGCAGCAGCGGGTGCAGCGGGTGGCGCTGGTGCGGCGGTGGCGCCAGCCCTGCGGTTCTTGCGTGCGTTGCGGTCCTCCTCGATCTCGCGCAGCACGCGGCGCTTCTCCTGCGTCGCGCCGCCCCGCGTGAGCGCTGCGCACAGCGGCTCGCCCCCCGCGCAGACCTCCTCCTGCAGCTGCTTGCGCGCGCGCGCCTTGCGGATCATCTCCTGGCGCTCGCTCTCCTCCACCTCGGCGATGGCGCGCTCGCGGTCGGGGAAGGCGTCGAACCGGCTGCGCGGCGCATCGGCCGGCACGGCGGGCGCAGCGGACGGCCGCAGCACGAGCCGCGCGTCAGCGGCGGGCAGCGTCGGCGGCGCGGCGTCGGCCTCGCGCATCGCGAGGATGCTGTGCATTTGGCGGTGACGTTGTCAGCACCCGGTGTCTGCCGCGCCCCGCCCGCCGCCGCATCGGGCCTGCCGCGAGCAGGGCAGTGCGAGTGCGCCACACGCACAGCGTCACGGCGTCGTCCAGCGTCGCGGGGCCGGCCGCCACCGCGCGCGCCACGTCGGCCGCCTCGAAGCCGAGCGCGATCAGTTCGGTCTCCATGACAACCGGTGGCGCAACTACTGCATAACGACGAGCGCTCTCTGGGGCGACGCGGCGGCCAGCAGGCGGTGCACCTCGTCGCAGATGCGCAGCAGGCGGTGCGGGCCCTCGCGCGTGCGGCACACGGCGTCGGCCAGCTCGCGCTCGCTGTCGTGGGTGCGCCGGCGCGTGTGAGCGAGACGCCGCTACAGCAGCACGACGAACCTGATCTGCCCAAAGTGCTTGAGCATCGTCACGTTGAGCGTGCCTTGCGGGTACACGTCCGTGTGCACGAAGCGGAAGCGCAGCGTGACGGCACCGTGCGCGCCGTTGGCCACGCGCGTGCTCACGACGACCTGCCACCGCCGCCGCCGCCGTCAGCACGCGAAGCTAGCGCAACGCCCGAAACGCACCCACGGCGCGCGTTCGCCCGTCGCCGCCGCGCCTGTGCTGCAGCGCGTCTCGAAGAACTTGCCCATGACCGCGACCTCGCGCTCGAGCTCGTGCAGGCTCGCGACCAGCGGCGAGATCTCGTTCAGCGCGCTCTTGAGCACGCCCAGCGAGAACGGCGTCCGCGCGCGCGACATGGCCGCCGCGCCCGCCAGCAGGTGGAACACGTCCGACGACTGGCGCGCCGTGTGTCAGTTCCGCTTGAGTGGCCGCGAAGCAACCACGCACCTCGCCGTTCGGCAGCGCCTGCAGCACAGGCGAGATGATCAGGCTGCCCGTCGCGCCCGTGTGCACGAGCTCGACGCTCAGGCGGTCCTCGAACGAGACCTGCCGCGCACCGTCAGCGCCACTGACTCGCGGGCCTCGGCGGCGCGCGACGCACCTCCACGCGCTTCGAACCGACGTGCACCACACGCCACGCGACCTGCTCGTACGCGTTCTGCAGCAGAGCTGTGCTCACCTGCGCGTCAGCGTCTTGCGCGGTTCGCGAAGGCGCACCGTGCGCACCCTTGGCGGCGTCAACGTCGCTGGGGCTGTGCTTGATCGCCGCGAGCTCGGCCTGGCGCTTGGCCACCTCCCAGGCCGCGTGTGCCTCGGCGGCCGCCTGCTCCTCCATCTGCGCCTTGCGGGCCGCGTGCAGGCGCACTGGCGGGGCCGGCTCAGTGCGCGGCATGCGCAAGCAGCGCCGGCACGCACACTGCTCCGCGCGCGCCTCGGCGGCCTTGTGCCGCCGCTCCTCAGCCTCACGCGCCGACGTCTCGGCCGCCGCCTTGCGCGTCGCGATCGCCTCGCGGCGCTGCTGCAGCTGCTTGGCCTGGCTCGCGAGCTGCGCGTCGATCGCGTCCATGCGCGCGGTAAAGCCGTCAAGGTCCGTCTTGACGCGCTGCATCTCGGCCGCGGCCGTCTCGATGTCGTTGCCGAGCGACGTCACAAGCTTGGTGCGCCACATATACCACGCCTGGCGCGCGTGCAGCCGCGCAACGGTCTTAGCGTTCTTGACGCGTTGCTGTTGCGGCGCCCGTCAGACGCCTGATCTGTTCTTGCAAGCACGGCGCTCGCGAGCGCACCATCGCGTGCTCGTCGGCCGAGTTGAGCACGGCGGCAAAGATCGACGGCGGGTACGTGTTGAGCGCGTTCTCGAGTCCGGCAATGGCCTCGCGCGACTCGCCCGCAGCGCCCATGAGAATCTCGCAGCCCTGCCGCGACGCGCGTCAGCGGCCCAAAACAGCACCCCATTGCCGTGCTGCCACGCACGTGCTTGAGCATGTCACGCTCGGGCGCCGTGATACACGCGGCCACGGCGTACTGGTCGAGGCTCTCGAGCGGCTGCGCGGCTGCGGTGCAGCGTTAGCGCGGCTCGTGTCGATTTACAGCCGATGTAATGCACCAAACGCGGGCGGCAGCAGAGTCTCGCGGCGCGTCGACGTCGGCGCGTCGTCCCAGAAGCGCACGCCGCTCGCCTCGAGGAACGCCTGGGGAACCCGTGCTTAGCACCAATCTGCACGCTGCAGCCACGCGGGCGCACCTGCAGCTGCGGCGTCGGCACGGCCGTAACCGGCTCCGGCACGGCGGGCAGCGACGCAGCGATGGCCGCGAGCGGCGGCGGCGGGAGGGCAAGCGAGGACGCCGACGGGAACGTGAGCGACGACAGGCGCGCGGCCACAGGCGTCTTGGAGAGGCGGCTGAGGCGCTCGGTCAGGTTCTCGAGCGTGAGCGGCGACGCTGCATGCGCGACATCAGTCTGCAAGGCGCCCGGCATGACTCTACGCTGCGCACCGGGGGAGAGCGCGGCCGAGAGGACACGTAGGGCGCTTTTGGGTGTGGGCGGCTGCGGCGCGGCGACCTGCGGCTGGTCCACGTCCATGGCGTCGTCCTCGTCTGTCGGCGCATGGGCATCCTCGGCCGGAGCGGCAGGCGACGGCGCGACAGGTGTGGCCGGAGCGAGCGGCAGCGCGATGGGCGTGGCCGGTACGAGCGGCAGATTGGCCTCGACTGGAAGCTTGATCTCGACGGACAGCTCGACTTCGACAGGTGCAGGCACGTCGACGGGGAGCTGCGCCTCGCCGGCGCTTGCCTCGAACTGCTGGACGATCGGCGAGAGCTCCATGTCGTCCGTGCTCGCGGGGAGTGCCGGTGTCGCGGGCGTCATGGGCGCGCTGGCGGGATCGCTCTGCACCGACGCGGCGTCAGAGGAGCGGCCGACCATCTTGGTGTACTCGAGGCTCTCGTCCTGGTGAGCCGGCGTGGCGGGAACGCTCGCGACGGGCGTGTGCGCTCCGACCATCTGGGTGTACTCGAGACTTTTGTCCTCAATCGCAGCTGCGGGCGTGGCGGGCGCGGGCGTCGTAGCGACAGGCGTGGCGGGCACGCTTGGGATCGGCGTCTGCGATCCAAGCATCTTGGTGTACTCGAGGCCGTCCTCCGCCGTCACACCCGCAGGCGTGGCGGGTGCATGCGTGGCAGGCGCAGGCGTCGGAGGCATGCTCGCGACGGGCGCGCCAAGCATCTTGGTATACTCGAGGCTGTCGTCGTCGCCGGCAGGGAGAGGCGCCGCGCCGCGCACGGGCGTCAGCTCAAGTCCGTCAAACGTCTCGGCCTCGACGATGACGCGGCCGACCATCTGCGTGTACTCGACGGGCGCGCTCACGTCGGCCTCGGCAGCCGCAGCCACGGCCGCCTGGACGACGCCGCCGAGCATCTCGGTCAGGTCGATGTCGTCGGCAGGAGCCGGCGCGGGCGCGGGCACGGTCTGGCTGGCGAGTGCAATGACGGCCGCTGCGACAACGCCGCCCTGCATGTCGGTGAGGTCGAGGTCGTCGCCCGCGGCGTTGTCGTCGTTGTCCTCGTCGTTGACGTAGGTGTCCTCGTCCTCGTCCACGGGCACGCCCACGTCGATGTTGTTGAGGTCGAGCAGCGCGTCCGGGTCCGTCACCGCCGCGCCGACCGTCTGCGTCATGTCCATGTCGACGCCCATCGACAGGCGCGGGCGCTTGCTGGCCTCGGTGGCGGCACCGGGCGCGAACGACGCGCGGCGGCTCTCAAGCAGCAGGCCGCCGAACGACAGGCGCGAGTCGTGCGCAGGCGCGGGTGCGGGGCTCGCGTCCATCGCGATGCTCTGGCGCTTGAGGGTGCTGCTCGTGGCGGGTGCGGGTGAGGCGAACGTGAGCAGATCGATGTCGGCGCTCGTGGGCGCGGGCATCACGGGCGCCGCGGGCTCGGCCGCAAACTCGGCGCCGCTGAACGACAGGCGCTTGCGCTGCTCGGCGTCAAACTCGCGCGCGGCGTCGTCGTCCTGCGCGCCGTCCTCGTCGTCGTCGTTGTCGTCGTCGCTGTCGCCCACGACGTCCATCGGCTCGCCTTCGTCGGCCGGCGTGGCCGGCACCGCCGTCTGCAGGCCCGGCGAGAGGGTCGGCAGCTGCACGGGCTGCGCGGGCGTGTCGGGCGTGTCGGGCGAGGCGCCGGCCTTGGCCACGAGCGGGCGGAGCGAGTCGGCGACGGACGAGTTCTGCCAGTTTTCCTTGTCGAAAAGGCTGCGAATTAATATTTTTTTTCCCCATTCGCGACGTCAGCGCAGCCGGGAGCAGCCGGGGGGGCACGGCGGCGCGCACCGGACTTTGGTCTGCGCCGCGAACGAGACGCGGCGCGGGCCGATCGACTGGCGCGGCTTGTTGGTCTTGCGGCTACACATGCGTCCGTGAGCTCGCGCGCACGCCCAGAGCGCAGTGCACGCACGCGGTGGTGCTCGCGTGCACGGGCGCGAGCGCGGTGCGGACGGCGCTGCCGGGCGCGTCGGCGGCGTCCATGGCACGAAGAGGTGGCGCGGGCGGGGTCGAGTTGGCGCGCAACGAGAAGTGGAACCGTAACGGCCGCGCGCTGATTGGCTGCACTTGCCGGCCAATCGTCGCGCGTGACGTCAGCAGATCCGTGCCCCTCGACAGCCTGCATTTCTGGTCCTCGCTCTCGCTGGGCGCTTCGCTTGTGCCGCACGTCGGCGGGCGTGCGGCGCGCGGTCGGGCTGCTGTGCGCGCGGCCTGCGCGCGGCGAACGCGGGGCGCGGCGTGCAGCGGCGGCGGCCGTGGCAGCGCGCGGTTCACACGCCCGTCGACGTGATTCCTTTTTTTCGCTCTTCTTTTTTCTCTCGCGCTTCGTTCCGCAACCGCGCCGCCCCTCAAGGCGCGGTCGCGGTGCAGTGACGGGGGCGCGTGATGGACGTGCGGCGGGGCGCGGCGGGGCGGAACCAGTCGACGGGGTCGGACGCACGTGGCGCGTGATTGCCTCGTTTGACGGAGAGATTTCCGCGGCCGCGCGACAGGTCGTCTTCGTCGCCCCCCGACTCCGACCCCTCCGCTCAGCAAGCCGCAGAGATGGCCAGCGCGACCAACAAGATCAAGGAGAAGATGGATGCGCTGCGCATCGACGCCGAGAAGGCGCAGGAGCGCGCCGAGGTGGCCGAGGCCAAGGTCAAGGAGATGGACAACCAGCTGCGCAACAAGGACAACGAGATCCAGTCGCTCAAGAACAAGATCATGCTGCTGGAGCAGGTGCGCCTGCGTCGCGTGCGCGCAGCCTGCCGTCGGGGGCTGACGCTAGCACAGGACCTCGACCGGGCCGAGGAGCTCATCCAGACGCACAAGACCACCGCCAACGCTAACGAGGGCAAGTCGCGCGACCTCGAGTCGCTCCAGCGCAAGATCGCCCTGCTCGAGTCGGACCTCGACACGGCCGAGGATTCGCTCCGGGTGACGACCGAGAAGCTGCGCGCGTCAGACGTCAAGTCGGAGCAGTTTGAGCGCAAGTGCAAGTCGCTGGTGCGCACGGCCGGCCGGCCATGCCACGCCTTCGCCCGCCTGGCTCACAGACGCTCGCGCGCGCATGTCTGCAGGAGAAGGAGCGCGACGACCTCGAGGCCGAGCTGGAGGAGAAGGCGGCTGAGCTGGCCAAGGTCAAGAAGGAGCTCGACGACACGTGCGTGCTTCCTGGCGCGTGCGCGCCGCGCCCGCGTGCTCACGCTGTGCCCCGGCACGCAGGCTCCGCTCGCTCGAGGACGTGTAAACGGCCGCGCACGTGCTCGATCTCGCGATTTAACGTCTGTTGTTGCGTCTGTGGTCAGTGACCGTGCCGGCCTTACCATTCCGTCCCTCCACCAGCCCCCAAACGAAGTGCGTCAGAGTGTGTGTCTGTGTGTCGTGTGCGTGCCGGTGTGTCATGGTCGAACGGACACACAGTTACCCGTGCCCGTCGGCCACGACGACGCAGCGCGCCCACAGCACCTCGGGCAGCTTGGCGCGCACGGCCTCGCGAATCTGCTCGGCGCTGTGCCGCGCGGAGAAGTGCTGCGGCCGGCCGGCCGCGGTGCGCGAGTGAGCCCAGGGCTGTGCACGACGCCGGCCGCACCATGAGCACGACCATCTCGTTGCGGAACCTGTCGGCGCGCCGCGCCAGATCGTCGAGGTGGGTGTGGCCCTTCTCGTGCGCGCGCTCAGGGCTGTAGTCGTCGCTGACGAACGTGCACTCGACCACGAGGATCTGCTCGCGCGCACGCACGCACTTGTCAGCACAGCCGTGCGTGTGCGCGAGGGCGGCCGCCCCTTGGCGTCGTAGCACTCGGGGTGGCGGTCGAGCGCCTCGGCCGTCGTGTCGCCCGTGACGCACAGCAGCAGCACGTCCTCGAACTGGTGGATCTCGGCGCCGCTCTGCGACGGCACTTAGCGTGAGCCGCGTCGACGGTGGGGGCCGCAGCGCAGCGCACCCGCCGCATCGCCGCGATCTCCTGGCCGGGCCGGCCGACTAGCTCGGGCAGCAGCCGCGAGACGCGCTTCGTGAACAGGTACCCCTGCGACGGCACGCGGTGCACGGTCGCGAAGGCGCGCGCGGTGACACCCTGCCGCAGCGCGAGCTCGTCTGCCGATGCGCGCCCCAGTCAGCACGCGCGAGGAGGCGACGTCGACGCGCGAGGCGCACCGCCAGGCTCGAGCTCGGCGACGCGGTGCGGCAGCTCGCTCGCCTGCATCTCCTCGGCCAGCGCGAAGGCCCGCCCGAGCAGCCGCGCGGCCGCCGGCGCGCAGACGTAGGTGGCCGGTTCCGCGGTGCGGCCGAGCCGGCGCAGCGCCGCGTGCTTTGTCACGCCGTGGTAGTGGTCGATGTGTGTGTGCGTGACGAAGACGTGCTCGGCCCGGCGCGCCGCGTCCGGCACGCAGCCCATGTCGACCGCGAGCGTGAGACCGTCGATCGTCGCGACCACGCACGTCTCCTCGCCCGCGACCGAGCGCACGTGCAGGCGCACGCCGTGCGGCCCGGCGATCTCCATCGTGGCCATCACGCGCGGAAGAAGGTTGTGCAACCGGCGCCGCCACAGCATGACGCAACTGGCGCCCTCACTCGTCCCGCCCGGCCACGCGCCCCGGCCAGTCCAGGTGCACCTCGAGCACGTCCAGCTGGAGGATGTCGGCGCCACACCCGAGCAGGCTGCCGATGTTGGGCTGCGTCCGCCCAAAGTCGCCGTGCACAAACTCCTTGACGTACGTGCCCGCCTGCTCGGGTCGGGCGAGTCAGCCGCGCGGCCGCGCGGCCATGTGCGACCCGCGCGCGCCTGCGTCGTCATCTCGAGCAGCAGGAAGCGCTGGTTGACGACCTCGGCGCGCATGCTGTGGATGAGGCGCGTGCGCGTGCTGCTCGTGCGTCTGCCGTACGCGTGCACGTCGTCAGCACCGCGCAGCACGTGCACGCGCCAAACACGAACCGGTGCAGCACGCGCACGGGCGTCGCCTGCTCCACCACGAGGTCCTTCTGGCGCTCGAGCAGGTCGGCGTCGGCCGGCGTCAGGTCGCGGTCACACCAGACGACGCAGCGGTACGTCTTCTGCTTAGTGCTCTCGCCCTCGCGGAGCGTCTGCATGTCGGCCCTGCGGCGCGCGGGCCACGAGTCAGCGGCGTGCCCGGCAGCGGCGGGCAGCGCACTTGTCGACAAGCTGCAGGTCGCGCACACGCACGAGCCCCGCCGCCGCCTCGTTGATCTGCCGCTGCAGCGCCGCCAGCGCCGGCTCGGCCAGGGTGCTGACGCGCGCGTTGACGACCTCAAAGGCGAACGGGCGCCCGCTGCCGAGCATGCGCACGTCCATGTCCTCGCGGCCCGACGACTGGAAGACGCAGTCTGCGCGGCGTCCGGTTGAGCGTGCGCACGGTCGCACGCAGCGCATGCACCGTCCGCGTGCATGGCCTGCTTGCACGGCTCCTTGATCAGCTCCTCGACCGACGTCGCCGTCATGCGCCCCTTGTCCTGCACGACCCACTCGGTCTGGCTGAGAGCGCGCGAGAGCTTGTTGTAGCGTCCTGCCACCCGCGAGCGTGTGAGCGGCGTGCAGCGTGCGCTCGCGACCAGCGCGGCATGCCGGCAAGGTAGACAGGCTCGCGGCGGATCTCGATCTTGGCGAGGTGCGCGGGCGCGGACGGCGGCTCGGGCGGGCACGCGATCTCTCGGCGCAGCGTCTCGCTCGGCAGGGCCTCGACGGCGCTCTTGACGCCGGCCACGCCCGTCTTTATCAGCTGCCACCCACACGCGCGCGCGCACGCGCGTATCAGACCCCTCGCAAGCACCATGCGCCGCCGCGCCGCGTACGCCGTGCCGCCGCAGAAAGTCGTGCTCCTGGCTCGACGCCGGGTGCTCGAAGCTGAGGCTGACGGTGAGCGGGCTCTGCGGCGCGGGGGTCAGTGAGGCGCAGCGCGGCAGGCAGTGCGGCGGGCACGCGCACCGCCGTGTCGTACACGAGGCCGACGGCGCGCTCGAGCGGCGCGGCGAGCAGGGCCTTGAGCGCCTCCTTGACGTCGACGAGGACGTCGGTTGGCCGGCAGCCGAGCGTGTCAAGGTGAGCGAGCATGGCCGCCTGGCGCAGTACGACGCTTGTGGGCACGGTCAGGCCGAGGTTGAACGTGCGGCTGTCGAAACCCTCGCTGCGCACGACCCGCGCGACGCGCTCCAGCACCTCGCCGTCGCCGGGCACGCCGAGCAGGCCGAGACAGACGCCGCAAGGGTGCGCGCCGGCGACGGGCGCCACCGGGGCGACCGCGCGCGCCACCGCGAGCCATGCCCGCCCGCCGCCCAGCCGCGTGGCGCAGTGCTCGCACGCCCGCGCCGCCGCCGTTGTGCTCGCCGCCATGCGCTGTCAGGATTCTAAAAGACTCTGGAGGGTTTGGGGGACTTCCCCGTGGTAAGCCGGGAAGTTCCCGTCCGCCTCGCAAGCCTTTAAGGCTCCCCACGCGCTGCACCTCCTTCCCGTCCGCACGCCCACCGAGCCGGCCTTGCCCACCGCCCCGCCACCCATGAGCTACGGTGAGACCAGCAGCACGTGCGGCGGGCCCCGCGCGCTGACGAGCGGTGAACGCGACGCAGAGCAGCAGCACCCGAACCAGCAGGGCTCGAGCGTCAACGGCGGCCCGACCGCGGCCGTGCCCGAGGCGTACCGCGTGATGAAGACGGTCGAAGCGCCGACGCCGCAGTACAGCGAGACGGCGCCCGTGGTGGTGCGTGCTGCCGCGTGCACCTGCGCTTGGCTGATGCGCACGTGCGTGTACACAGGTGCAGGCGCCGCCGCCGCCGTTCGCGCAGCACCCAGCCATGTATGGTGCCGTGCCCGCCCCGGCCTACTCGGCCTACCCGATCGTGCCCAATGGCCAGGCGCCGGTCGTTGGCGCGCAGGACGTCAAGGTGCCGGAGGACACGATGATGGTGCTCCAGACCAACGTCTTCGACCTGCTCTTCTTCTGGCTCGGCTGTGCGGCGTCCGGCCCGCCGCTGCCCGCCCTGGCCGTTGTGCTGACGCGACGCGCGCGCGCGCGTCCAGGCGGCTTCGCGTTCCACTTCATGTACCTCGGCATCTCGCTCTTCCTGCTGCTGTCGGTCGTCGGCCTGCCGCTCGTGCCGTCGGTCATGCGCCTCGTGCGCTTCACCATGCAGCCCTACACCAACCGCCTCATGTGCGTGCTGCCGCGCACGCGCACCCTGCCCGCCGCCGGCGCTGACACGCGTGCGCGCACGCCGCAGTCGCTACGACGTCTCGTTCGGGTCCAGCGCGGGCCTGATGATCGGCAACAGCATCTGGGCGTTCCTCTTTGGCACCTTCTTCGCGCTCGCCCACCTGTGCATGGCCGCGGTCTACTGCGCGACCATCATCGGCATCCCCTTCGGCATCGTCCACTTCCGGCTCGCCCACCTCGTGCTCACGCCGCTGCGCGCGTCGGGCCAGGTCCGCGAGTACGCGCATGTGCAGAACATTGTGTGAGTGTGGGGGCTGGGGCCGGCCGCACCCCCGGATACGCGCCGCGTCACCTCGTCCATCATGTGTATCGCCCGCTTGTACAAAATGAGTTCCCATCTCAGCTTGACGCGGCGGGCTGGGGCTGGCTGCTGGGCTCGCTCGTTGCAGCAGCAGTAGCGTCAGCGGCAGCCGGCGGAGCGTCAACGACAGCGGCAGCAGAGTCGACGGTAGCGTCGCTCGCCGAGGCCGCCAGCGAGCCCGACGAGGACAGGCGCACCGCCGGGTACTGCTCCTGCAGCCGCTTGACCGTGGCCACGACGTCGGCGTCGGCCTGCGCACGCCGCTGCGCCAGCTCCTGGTGCAGGCGCTGGCGCATCTGCTCGCGCTCGACCTCGCGGCGCTTGCGGTCCTCGTCGCGCGCGGCCTGCCGGCCAGTACGCCGCACGTCAGCACACAGACGCCAGGGCGGCGCCGCCGCACCTCGATGCGCGCGAGCGTGCCCTTGAGCTGCTCAAACGCCTGCTGCGTCTGCGCGACCTCCTGGCCCACGCGCGGCACGTGCTCCTGCAGCGCTTGCTGCACCGTCTGCGTGTGCTCGGTGTCGAGCTTGGACAAGAGGTCGATGCTCGCGTTGAGCTGCGCCCACTCGCGGTCGCCGCGGCGGCCCTGTCGCGAGTGCGCTCAGCAACGAGTGCGCTCGCACCGACTCCGCACACCTCAAGCTCGCGCTGCACAAACTTGAGCTCGCGCTCGCAGCGCGCGCTGTGGTCCAGCAGCGTCGCGTGGAACTGCCCGACGACTGCCGCGCCCGAGCGAGTGAGCGGGGCGGCGGACACCGCGCGAACCCACTGCGCGCCTGCCGCAAGCTCGCTCGACATTCGAGACCGTGACAAGTGCGCCGCCGCTGACTCTGGGCTTTCTAGTTCTGCGAAGCCTGATCGTGCTCCACCGCCGTGCGCCGCAGCCCCGCAGCAGCCCGCAGCACAGATGACAGACTGGGCGGACCGCGCGCACCCGAAGACGCTGTGCCTGTTTGACGTCGACGGCACGCTCACGGCGGCGCGGCGCGTGCGTGCGGCCGCGTCGCATGTGCGCATGCGCCCTGAGCACGTGCGCCCGCCGTCGCAGCGCGTCACGCCCGAGGTGCTCGCGTTCCTCAAGGAGCTGCGCACCAAGGTCGTCATTGGCTTCGTCGGCGGCTCCGACCTGGCCAAGCAGAAGGAGCAGCTGGGCGACGACGGTGCGCGGCGCACGCGCACGCACAGCCGCAGCACAGAGCGCTCAGGCGCCGGTGCGGCCAGTGCTCGACATGTTCGACTTTGGCTTTGCCGAGAACGGGCTGCAGGCGTACCGCAAGGGCAAGGTGCTCGCATCCGAGGTGCGCCGCCTGACCGGGTCCCGCGCGTGCAGCCGCAAACCGTACTGACGCGGGCGCAGAGCTTCATCGGCTGGATTGGCGAGGAAAAGTACCAGGAGCTGGTCGACTACATGCTCGTATACCTGTCCAAGATCCGTATCCCCAAGAAGCGGTGCGCCGCTCGTTCGGTCACGCTACGGGCGCGCTGACGGCCGCCCTGCTGCTCGGCAGCGGCACGTTCATCGAGTTCCGCAACGGCATGATCAACGTGTCGCCGATCGGACGCAACTGCAGGTGCGGCGGCGCGCGTCGGCGCACGCTGCACCGGGCGCGCGCAAGGGGCTGACGCGCCGCGCACAGCCACGCCGAGCGCGATGAGTTTGAGGCGTACGACAAGGTGCACGGCATCCGCAAGAAGTTTGTCGATGACCTGAAGCAGCGCTTCCCGGACCTCGGCCTGACGTACTCGATCGGTGCGCGCGCGCGTAGCCGGCGGCAGCAGCGCGTCCGCCGTCGTCGCTCACGCCGTCGCGGGGGCGCAGGCGGCCAGATCTCATTCGACGTCTTCCCGACCGGCTGGGACAAGACGTACTGCCTGCGCCACGTCGCGGGCGAGGGCTTCGCGACGATCCACTTCTGCGGCGACAAGACGTTTGAGGTGTGCTACGGACGGGTGTGGGCGCGTGTGC
This sequence comes from Parvularia atlantis, assembly GCA_943704415.1. NCBI lineage: Eukaryota > Rotosphaerida > Parvularia > Parvularia atlantis. Next base: position 10,928 of record CALSCO010000229.1, on the reverse strand, counting down.
CTGACGCGCGCGCGCGGGGCAGGGCGGCAACGACTACGAGATCTTCCACCACCCGAGCGTGACCGGCCACGCGGTGCAGACGCCCGATGACACAATGCGCATCATGCGCGAGCTGTTCTTGTCGTGCTGAGGAGTTGATGACGTGGCTCCAGGCTATTTTTGGCGCTGAACGCTGTGCTGGTGGCTCACAGCACGCGCTCGCGTCCCCTAGGCGCAGGTCGCGGACGCGGAAAACCCACCACCACCACCACCACAGCCTCGGCGCGCAGGTCATGCAGACGATCAAGTGCGTCGTCGTGGGCGACGGCGCCGTCGGCAAGACGTGCCTGCTCATCTCGTACACGACCAACAAGTTCCCGTCCGAGTACGTCCCGACGGTGCGTGCCCCGCACCTCCTGCGCCCCCCTCCGCGCGCCAACGCCTCTGCACGCAGGTGTTTGACAACTACGCCGTCACGGTCATGATCGGCGACGAGCCCTACACCCTCGGCCTGTTCGACACGGCCGGCCAGGAGGACTACGACCGCCTGCGTCCGCTCTCGTATCCGCAGACGGACGTCTTCCTCGTGTGCTTCTCGATCGTCGCGCCGGCCTCGTTCGAGAACGTGAAGGAGAAGTGGTTCCCCGAGGTCCGCCACCACTGCCCGGGCGTGCCCTGCCTCATCGTCGGCACGCAAATGGACCTGCGCGACGACCCGGCCTTCATCGAGAAGCTGGCCAAGAGCAAGCAGCGGGTGCGCGCGCGCGCGGCCCGTCCGCTCTGCCCGCGTGGCCGCACGCTGAGCCACCGTCGCCGTGCCCGCGCAGCCCATCACGCAGGAACAAGGCGCCAAGCTCGCAAGAGACCTGGGCGCGGTCAAGTATGTCGAATGCTCGGCGCTGCGGCAGAAAGGCCTCAAGGACGTGTTTGACGAGGGTGCGCTGCCGTGCCCGGCGCGTGGCCAGTGTGCGTGCTCACGCCCCGCGCGCGCGCTTGCGACCAGCCATCCTCGCCGCGCTCGACCCGAACGCGAGCAAGGTCAAGAGCTCAAAGAAGTGCCTAATCTTGTGAGCTGAGCCGCGCGAGCTGAGCCGCCGCTCGCCCTCCGTCCCCTCCCCCCTCTATCCCTCGCGGACCGTGTCGCCCCTGGCTCTCTCGTGCGCGGCGCATGTGGTCCGACGAATATGGCATTTGGCACACAGGCACGCGGCGACACAAGCACACAAAGCAAGAAAAGCCGACACACGACGCGCGCGCACGCTCTCAGAAGGTCTCGGCGTAGCTGCGGCGGCGCGGCACGTGAGCCGGTGAAGCCGCACAGCACGCGCGCACGCACGGGCGCAGGTCCATCTCCTGCGTCCAGGCGGTCGGGTCCTGCGTGTGCAGGCGCCAGTACTCGGCGGCGATCGCGTCGGGCTTGAGCTTGACCTTGTCCTTGGCAAAGTCGCGCAGGTGCGCGGGCATGTCAGGCAGGTCGACGATGCCTGGGCGTGCGCGTCGGCGTAAGCCTGCGCTGAGGAGGGGCCGCGCGTCGCACCGTCGATGATCACGTAAGCCGAGTGCACGCCCTTGGGACCGTACTCGCGCGCGATGCTGCGTGTGCCATGTGCCGCGTGAGCCCGCTGCCGCGCAGCCGGGCCGCACGCACGACTGCGAAAGCGCGCGCAGGGCAAACTTGGGCGCGGCGATGGTCAGGAACTTGCCGCCGCCGCGCAGGCCCGCCGTCGCGCCCGTGAAGATGATCGTGCCCTGCTTCTTGGCAACCATGGCGGGCAGGACCTGCTGCGCGGCGAGGAACGCGCCGTGGAAGCCGACGTCGAGTGCCTGGGCCATCTCGGCCGCGGTGATGTCGAGCACGGGCTTGAGGCTGGGGCGGGCGGCGGCGTTGTAGACCTGGCCCTCACACAGTCAGCGCGCCCGCCCGCGAACGTGCGCCCCCCGCGCGACGACGCACAAGGATGTCCGGGTCGCCCAGGTCCTTGCGGATGCGCGCAAAGGCGTCGGCGACGGCCTCGGGCTTGCCCGCGTCCACGCCTGCATACGACGTCGCCTGGCCGTTCTCGCCCTTGATCTCAGCCTCGACCTTGGCCAGCTTCTCGGCCGTGCGGCCCACGAGCGCGACCTTGCAGCCCTCGCGCGCGAACCTGCGCGCCACCGCGCCGCTGATGCCCTCGCCCACGCCCACCACGACCGCGACCGGTGCCATCTGACGCTGACAAAGCGATGCTGACAGAGCAAGCCGTCACCCAGCTTCACCACGACGCGCCGCCGGCCGCTGGAACCGCTGCCAGGCGCGCGCCCGGTCGTCGATCGCGTCGGCGCGCGCCGCCAGCTCGGCCTGCAGCTGCTCGCGCGCCGCCTGCTCGTTGGCGGCCGCACGCGCGCGCTTGGCCTGGGCGCGCTCCTCGGCCCGCGCGCGGTGCCGCTCGATCTCGTCCTTGAGCTCGGCGTCGAGCCGGCTCAGCTCCTCATCGATCGCGTCGATGTCGATCTGAGCGCGTGGGTCGGCTCAGGACGGCGGCATCGTGTGTGTGTGTGTGTGTGTGTGTGTGTGTGTGGGCGAGCGCGACAACAGGCACCTGCTCCCACCACTCGCGGTCCGTCTTGCGCCGCTTCCGGCCCGGCGCTGTCCCCGGCGCTGTTGTCCCCGGCCGCTCTGTCGATGCTCTGCTGCTGCGGCGGCGGCTGCTGCTACGGCTGCTGCTACTGCCACCACCGGCGCTGCCCGCGTCGCCGCCCTCGCGCTCGGCCCGCCACCCGCCCGGCAGGCTGCGCAGGTACGCGCGCTGCGCCGCCTCGTCCGCGAGCGTCTCGAAGGCCAGCGAGAGCTTCTGGAAGGCGGCGTGGGCGCGCTGCCGCCGCGCGCCGTCGTCGCCGGTGCCCGCCGGCTGCTTGTCCGGGTGCACGAGCAGCGCGCGCTGCTTGTACGCCTGGCGCACGTCGGCGTAGGCCGCGAGGCGCGCGGGCAGGCCGAGCGCGTCGTAGTGCGTGCGTGCATCGAGCACGCGCTGCGCGTAGGATGCGCGATGTGAGTGGCGGCAGCGGCAACGGCAGCGGTGAAGCGACGACGCACGTTGATGGGATCCTCACTGGCCATGACCGATCTGCGAGATCGACGCGCGTCCGTGCTCGCGCCCTCGCTCAGCATCGCGTACGGCGACGCGCCGCTGCACGTCGTCCGCGGTGAGGCGCAGTACCTGCACGCGGACGACGGGCGGCGCTACCTCGACTGGTGCGCTGCGCCGCGCACGCTGCGATCTGGCTGATCGATCGCTGCGTGCAGCGTCAACAACGGTGCGCGTCGCCGTGCGCGTCGCCGTGCGCCAAATGCACCACGCGCAGTGTGCCACGTCGGGCACTGCCATCCGCGCGTCGTCGCGGCCGGCCAGGCGCAGCTCGCGCGGCTCAACACCAACACGCGCTACCTGCACGAGAGCATCGCTGCGTCTCGCAGCTCGGCTGCGCTCGTGCGGCGCTGACCGTGACGCACGTCAAAGGTCGCCTACGCCGAGGAGCTCGGCCGGACCTTCCCGGCGCCGCTCGGCGTGTGCTTCTTCGTCAACTCGGGCTCGGAGGCCAACGATCTCGCGCTGCGCATCGCCCGCGCCGCCACGCGCGACGCCCGCGGCGTGATCGTGCTCGACCACGCCTACCACGGCCACACCGCCGCGCTCATCGACGTCTCGCCGTACAAGTTCAACCGGCGTGGTGCGGGGTCGTGCTCGTGCTTGCGCGCGTCCTCTCAACGTCGCGCAGGCGGACTCGGCAGGCCGCCGCACGTCGAGGTCCTGCCCTGCCCCGACGGCTACCGCGGCGCGCACAAGTACGCGGACCCGCAGGCCGGCGTCAAGTACGCCGCGCACGTCGCCCCGGCTGTCGAGCGCCTCGCCGCGGCAGGACACCGTCTCGGCGCGTTCATCGCAGAGTCGGCGCTCGGCTGCGCCGGCCAGGCGCGTGCGACCCTCACGGCGCACACGGGCTGCTCAACGACAGAGCGACGCAGGTGTTCCTGCCCAACGGCTTTCTGCGCGAGGCGTACGCGACCGTGCGCGCGGCCGGTGGCGTGTGCATCGCCGACGAGGTGCAGGTCGGCTTCGGGCGCATGGGCACGGACGCCGGCGGCCTGTGGGCGTTTGAGCGCGAGGGCGTCGTGCCCGACATCGTCACGCTCGGCAAGGTGCGCGCTGCGTGCAGGTACAGCGGGCACGACACCGTGCTCACACTCGGACGCAGCCCATCGGCAACGGCTTCCCGCTCGCGGCAGTCGTGACAACGCGCGCGCTCGCCAGCGCGTTTGCGAACGGCATGGTGCGTCGCTGCTCGCGCACGGCTGCGTGCTGACGGTGCGTGCGCGGCCGGCAGGAGTACTTCAACACGTTTGGCGGCAACCCGGTCGCGATGGAGATTGGGCTGGCGGTGCTGCGCGTCGTGCGAGACGAGCGGCTGGCGGAGCACGGTTCGCAGGCCAGCCCCTGCATCGCAGCTGATGCGCTCGCGTGTGCAGCGTTGCGCCTGGGCGCGTACTGGCTCGCGCAGCTGCGGCAGCTGCAGTCACGCCACACCCTCATCGGCGACGTGCGCGGCGTAGGCCTCTTCATCGGCGTCGAGCTGGTTCTTGACAGCGACAACATCACGCCGGCACCGGTGCAGGGTGCGGCTGCTGTGGGCGCCATGCACGGACGCTGATGGCCCCAGCACAGCAAGCTTCGTCAGCAAGCACATGCGCGCCAACGGCGTGCTCGTGAGCACCGACGGCCCGTACGACAATGTGCTCAAGATCAAGGTGCGGCAGACGCTCTGCCAGCGCCACAACAGCTGATCGTGCTCGGCCCGCAGCCGCCGATGTGCATCACCGCTGCCGACGTCGACGACTTTGTGCGGGCGCTGGACGAGGTCGGTCGCACTGCTGCTGCTGCAGTTGACGGCGTCTCACACGCTTTGCAGGCGCTCAAGCGCGCGGTCGACTTCACCTCTAACATGCCAAGCGACCGCGCGCGCGCACTCGCGCACGCCGTCTTTGGCGTGGACGCGGCGAGCTGCAAGCGGGTGCGCGTCAGCAAGGCGACACGCTGCAGGTCGCTGATGCATGCGCCGCAGTTGCCGTCGTACGAGGACCAGAACTTCCTGCTGACGACGGCTGCGGGCACGCGGCTCGTGTTCAAGATCGCCTCGGCGCGCATGACCCACGGTGCGCACCGACGCCGCATGCGCGTGTGCGCTGACGAGTGGCGTGCGCAGACGACCTGCTGTTTGAGAACGCGGTGATGGAGCACCTGCAGCCACTGTGCACGGCCTCGTTCGCCGTGCCGCGCGCGATCGCGTCGTCTGCGGGCGAGACGATCGTCTACCACGCACCCACGAGTGCGTGCTGCTTGCTTGGGTGCCGTCGTGACCGCTGCGCTCAGACGAGCACCTGCGCCTGCTGCAGTATGTGCCGGGCAAGCTGTACGCGGACGTGATGCGGCCGGGCCCCGCGCTGATCGCATCGCTCGGGCGGGTTCTGGCCAAAGTGGACGTGGCGCTTGCCGACCTCGACGTGCCGCGTGCGCCTGCTGCGTGCGTGTGGTGGCGCAGCTCACGCGTCAGGCGCAACGCAGACCCGCGCCCTCGCGACTACTGGGACCTTGCGATCGGCGCGCGGCATGTGTCGCAGGCCCTCGAGAGCGGGTGCGCCGTGCATCAACCACCAGCTGTGCGGTGCTGACGCGCACGGCTGCGCAGAGCGCGTCTGCTGGACACGGCGCTCGTGGCCGAGCATCTGCGCCGCTACGAGGCGTCGGTTGTGTGCGACGAGGCGCGCCGCGGTGCCCTGCGCACGCAGATCATCTTTGGGGACGCTAACGACCACAACGTGCTCGTGAGCGACAACGGTGCGTTTGACCAAGGCAGAAAGCGCGGCGCGATGGCTGAGCACGCGTCCGCGCACGCACAGAGCTGTCTGTCGTCGGCCTGATCGACTTTGGCGACACGATCCGCACGCACCTCGTCAACGAGCTCGCGATCGCCCTGGCCTACGTCGCGCTCCCGCAGCCCGCCGACGGCGACGAGCACGCGGCGCTCGAGGTCGACTTCGTCACCGTCGCCGTGAGCGCACGGACGCTCGTGCGCGCGTACGAGGCCGTGCTGCCACTCAATGCGACTGAGCGCGAAGGTGCGTGCGTGTCTGAGCTCTTGCGGACGGCTCATTGGCATACTGCCAGCGCTGCTGCCGCTCGTGTGCCTGCGACTGTGCGTGTCGGTGGTGACGTCGCAGCGCGAGCGCGCTCACCAGCCCGGCAATGAGTACATCTCGGTGTCGGAGCGCGGCGCGTGGGCGCTGCTGCGGCTGCTGCGCGACATTGAGCCGGCCGGGTTTGTCGCGCATGTGTTTGGAGCTGCCTGAAAAACACACAATGTGGAACGCTTTCGCCCGTCACCGCCCGCCACGCCCGCGCCCGCGGCCGCCGCCACCACCGCTGAAGCGGCCACGCCCACCGCCACCACCGCCGCCACTGAAGCGCCCGCCGCGCCCGCCACTGCTGCTGCCGCCCCACCGCGACACGCCGCCGCGCTGCCCCTGGAAGCGGTGGCCCCACGCGAGCAGTTGCTGCGATTGCAATTGCCGGTGAGCGACGTCCAGCTGCCGCACGAAGAGCAGACGCACCGGCGGGACGGGCTGCTTGGCGCGCTGAAGCACCTGCAGGAGCGCCGGCGCGTGCTTCTTGTCGTTCTCGGTGAAAAACGTGATCGCCTTGCCGGTCTCGCCCGCGCGCCCCGTGCGGCCGATGCGGTGGATGTAGTCCTCGACTGGTGCGCCGCGCGAGCGTCAGTGCTGGGCAGCGGGCGGCGCAGCGGCGGCGAGCACGCACCGTCGTTCGGGAAGGCATAGTTGACCACGACCTTGACACCCTTGATGTCGAGGCCGCGCGCGGCCACGTCGGTCGCGACGAGGATCGGCGCACGGCCCGAACGGAACTCGTTGATAACAAAGTCGCGCTGCGACTGCTCCTTGTCGCCGTGCAGCGCGTACGCCTGCGGTGCCCCACGTGAGCCATGCGGCCGGCGAGAACACGCGCGCCGCACCTGCCACTTGCGCGCGTACAAGTCGCGCTCGAGGCGGTCGCACGCGCGCTTCGTGCCGGCAAAGACGATGATGCGCGCGTCGGACGGGTGTGCCTGCGGCGAGCGCCGCACGTCAGCAGGCGAGAGTGCGTGTGCAGCACCGCGCACCTTGAAGATGCCCTCCAGCAGGTCAAACTTGTCGCTCTCGGACACGATGCGCACCTCCTGCTCGACCGACGTGTTGGCCACGAGGTCCTGGCACGCGTCGCGCGTTAGCCAATCACGGCACAGCGGGGCGCGGCGCACCCCCGTCGCGCTGTTGTTGACGTCGATGGTGATGCGGTCGGCCTTGAGAAACTCGTTGGCGATGCGCTGGACGGCCTTGGGCCACGTCGCCGTGAAGCACACGGTCTGGTGCTCCTTCGGGATGCCCTCGACGAGCTGGCGGATCTGTGTGCGTGCGCGCGTCAGGGCACAGTCACCAAATGCAGTAGCGCCGCGCGTGCCTGCGGCTCAAAGCCCATGTCGAGCATGCGGTCGGCCTCGTCGAGCACGAGGAAGGTCACGTTGCTCAGCGTCGTCACGCCCGCCTCAATCAGGTCGTTCATGCGACCGGGCGTGGCAATGAGGATCTGTGCGCCGGCGCGGATGGCGCGGATCTGGCGCGATAGCGGGCGGTCAGGCCACGAACACATGGACACATGGGGGCGCGGCAGTTGCGCGCGCACCTGTCCGCTCTTGGGTACGCCGCCGTAGACGCAGACGCTGCGGATGCCGGCCTGCGAGAACTTGCGCGCCTCCTCCTGCCGTTCGCGCGCACGCGTGTGAGCGAGGGCGGCACGCGGCGGGCCAGGGCGCGCACCTGGATCTGCATCGCGAGCTCGCGGGTCGGCGCGAGGATGAGCACGCACGGCAGCGCGCTGCTGACCTTTTGCGCGGCCTGGATGTGCTGCATCGCCGGCAGCAGGTACGCGACGGTCTTGCCCGAGCCGGTCTTGGCCACGGCGATGCAGTCGCGCCCGGTGCGCACGACGGGCCAGCCCTGGCTCTGGATCGCCGTCGGGTACTTGAACCCGGCCGCCTTGAGCTGCTGCACGAGCGTCTTGGGCAGGCTGCGCGGTGCGCACGTGACCCGTGTCAGCAAACTGCACGCTGGGCCGATGCGGCTCGGGAGACGCACCCGGCGCTCTCGAACGTGGCGACGGGGTCGGGGCAGTCGGCGCCCGAGACCTTGATCAGGTGGTACGCGCGGATTCCCGCGGGGCTGAGGTCGCTCGGCAGGCCCGAGACCGGCTCGGCCACGGCGCCGGCGCTCTCGCGGGCCTTGGGCTCGACGGGCGCGGCCTGTGAGCGGCGCGTGAGCGGCACGTGAAGCAAGCGACGGTTGCGCGTACGATGTCAAACACGCCCGCGTCCGGGTCGAGCGGCGCAGCGGCCTTGCGGGCCTTCTTGGCGGCCGCGCCCGCCGCGTCCTCGGCGCCCGCGGCGCGCTTGCGGGCGGACGGCAGGCCGGCCTGCTTGTCGAGCACGACGCCGGGCATCGTCGCAGGGAGGGCTGTGGGCGACGCGGTGAGCCGCCACGTGGTGCGCCACGTGGTGGGGGCGCCACCTGTGTACGCTGAAATGTCCATTGAGACATTCAGTGACACGCGGCCATGTCTGTCGCCGCCGGCGCGGGATCCGAGCCCGTGCGTCTTGTCTGTCTCGCGGCTGCTGCTGCGCGCGCGTGCTGAGCGGCGGGGCGCAGGAGGACGCGGCGGTGAGGCGCTTTTTGCACTTCCTGTCGATCCCGACCGTGTCGACCGACGGCCCCGCGGGCGCGTATGAGCGCGCGGCGGACTTTATTGAGGCGTTTGGGAAGCGCATCGGCCTGGAGACGCAGCGCGTGTCGTACGTCGAGGGCAAGCCGGTCGTCGTGCTCAAGTGGGAGGGTGCGCGTGGATCGCGGCGCGCGCGCAGCAGCACACACGCTCACACGCGACGGCGCCAGGCCTCGACCCGTCGCTGCCGTCCGTGCTGCTCAACAGGCGCGGACACTACTTTGTGCGCTGTGCGTGTGCACGTCGTGACGCCGTGCGCGCGCGGCCTGCGCAGCCACTACGACGTCGTGCCGGCCGTGATGGACAAGTGGAAGACCGCGCCGTTCGATGCGACGCTCGCCGACGACGGCACCATCTACGCGCGCGGCACGCAGGATATGAAGTGCGTGTGCATGCAGGTGCGGCCTGGCCGGCCGGCGCGGCGCACTTCTCACACGCTCGCGCAACGTGCAGCACATCGAGGCCGTCCGCCGCCTCAAGGTGACGCACGGCAAGTCGCCGTTCCAGCGCACAATCTACCTGTCATACCTGCCCGACGAGGAAATCGGCGGCATCGACGGCGCCGCGCACTTTGTCAAGAGCGACCTCTTCAAGCAAATGAACGTCGGCGTCGCGCTCGACGAGGTGAGCGGGCCCTGTGTGCGCGCACGCACGGGGGCTAAAGGGTTGGCCAGGGCCTCGCCTCGCCCACCGACGCCTTTACGGTCTTCTACGGCGAGCGCGCGGCGTGGTGGTTCACGGGTGTGCGCCGGCTGTTGCTGCTGTGTGCGAGGCACGCCGCTGACACGCCCCCGCGCGCTCGACGCAGTCAAGGCCAAGGGTAGCACCGGCCACGCCAGCCGCTTCATCGCCGACGCCGCCCCGCACAAGCTGGTCACGTTCATCAACAAAGCCCTCCAATTCCGCCGCGAGCAGGAGGACCGCCTTGACCCGGGCTGCTCGCATGGCGTCGCCAAGAAGCTCGGCGACGTCGTCACGATCAACCTGACCGCGCTCAAGGCCGGCGTGCCGGGCTCGGACAAGTTCGGTGCGGCGGCAGGAAGGGTGCGCGCGTCCGGTTGTGCTCACTGCACGTCGTCCCAGGCGGCTACACGCTCAACGTCGTGCCACACGAGGCCCAGGCCGGCTTCGACGTGCGCATCCCGCCGGCGGTGTCGCTGGCCGACTTCAAGGCACGCGCGCGCGCGTGTGTCCGGCGCATACGTGTGACGCACGGGCGCACGCGCAGGCGATGCTCGAGTCGTGGGCCGCGTCCGAGCCGGGCCTGTCGTGCGTGCCGTGGCCACGCACTCTGCGGGGCCTGACGTCGCGCGGGCAGCATCGAGTACCACCTGACCACGAACGAGCACCACGTCACGTCGACCGACCCCGCGCAGGTGAGCTCGCGGCACTGCGCTGCACGCGCGTCCGTGGCTGAGACGACGGCGTAGAACATGTGGTGGGGCGTGTTCACCAAGGTGATGGACGGCAACGGCTGGAAGATTGAGCCCGAGGTCTTCCCCGCCGCTACTGACAGCCGCTACTTCCGGCAGGCGCGTGCGTTCGCGAGGAATGCCGCAGCTCATCTCGTGCTCGTGCTCCAGCTCGGCATCCCGTGCCTCGGCTTCTCGCCCATGAACCACACGCCGATCCTGCTGCACGACCACAACGAGTCGCTGCACCGCGACGTCTTCCTGCGCGGCATCGGCGTGTTAGAGAAGCTCATTGCGGCGCTGGCCGACGCCTGAAACGGCACAGTAGTGTCGGTTGCCATGAGGGACCTCATCCTGGTAGTTCACGCCGGCCGTCACGCTCGTGCCCCTCGCTCCCGCCGTCGATCGCCCGCGCGACAGACGCCGACAGTTCTGAGTGAAATCTGATCAGCTGCTGCGCAACGATTGGTGATGCGCAAGCAACCAATCAACGCGTGTTACGTAAGTGTCACATGCCCCTCAGGCAAGGCTGTCGTTTCTTGTTCAACGGACGCCCTCCTTCGCTCGTCGTGGGTGATTCCGCGCAGCGCGTGTGGCGTGCACGTGCAGCCGTGAAACGCGGCGTCTCATCCCGTCGCACGCCGCACGCGCAGGGAAGGATGCGAAGCGGGTTCGG